>JANIIK010007694.1:0-2500 GCA_027704905.1 Muraenolepis orangiensis
GCTATTGATGTCATGATGGGTTATGTTATTTGATGTCATGATGGGTTATGTTATTTGATGTTATGATGGGCTATGATGTGTTATGATGGATGATGTGTTATGATGGGTTACGTTATGATATGTTATGATGGGCTATGATGTGTTATATGTTATGATGTGTTATGATATGTTATGATGGGTTATGATATGTTATGATGGGTTATCATATGTTATGATGGGTTATCATATGTTGTGATGGGTTATGTTATATGATATGTTGTGATGGGTTATCATATGTTATGATGGGTTATCATATGTTATGATGGGCTATGAAGTGTTATGATATGTTATGTGTTATGATATGTTATGATGTGTTATGATGGGTTATATGTTATCATATGTTATGATGGGTTATCATATGTTATGATGGGTTATGTTATATGATATGTTGTGATGGGCTATGATATGTTATGATGGGTTATCATATGTTATGATGGGTTATGTTATATGATATGTTGTGATGGGCTATGATATGTTATGATGGGTTATCATATGTTATGATGGGTTATGTTATATGATATGTCATGATGTGTTATATGTTATGATGGGTTATGATGTTATGATGGGTTATGATGGATTATATGTTATGATGGGAACGATGGTAACCCCTGTAACCATGGTAACCTGTTTCTGTTGCAGACAGCAACCTGCGTCTGTTTGTCAACAAGGACGGAACCACGGCCCTCAGTGGCATACACCTGGGGAACAGGTGGGACCGCTTCCTCCTCCACCTCCTCTCTACCTCCTCTGCCCTCCCTTCATCCACCACCTTCTCCCTCTCGTCCTCCTCCACCTCCCCTCTGGTCTTCTACACCCCCCCTGTCTCTGCTCCTTCCTTTCTGCTGTGTTCCACATGACCGAATGTTTCTCCCTCTCTCAGGGTGTCCGCTGGAGGTTATGAGCCGGTGGTTATCGAGAGTCATTAGGGGCTCCTGGGGGTCCCTCACCAGACCCCCCCCCCCCCCCTCCCCGGGCCCATCAGGACCTGGTCTCTCTCCTCCTGGTCTCGGTCTGTTCCAAGGTGTCCCTGTTTGCACTTAATGGCCCCTTGGTGGTCGCCCCCCCTTACAGCTTTAAGCGAGTGTTGAGATGTTGACGTTTCAACCCAACAGTTTAGTGTTCATCAACACAAAGGCTCCTGTTCCCCAGGAGGATGGCCTCCTGTTCCCCAGGAGGATGGCCTCCTGTTCCCCAGGAGGATGGCCTCCTGTTCCCCAGGAGGATGGCCTCCTGTTCCCCAGGAGGATGGCCTCCTGTTCCCCAGGAGGATGGCCTCCTGTTCCCCAGGAGGATGGCCTCCTGTTCCCCAGGAGGCCATCCTCCTGTTCCCCAGGAGGATGGCCTCCTCAACCACAACTTCGCACAGAGGGGTGGATGTGGCGTAACAACTTGTGTCACTTGTTAAGAGTGTGTGTTTGTTAAGAGTGTGTGTTTTTAGGAGTGTGTGTTTGTTAAGAGTGTGTGTTTGTTAAGAGTGTGTGTTTGTTAAGAGTGTGTGTTTGTTAAGAGTGTGTGTTTTTAGGAGTGTGTGTTTGTTAAGAGTGTGTGTTTTTAGGAGTGTGTGTTTGTTAAGAGTGTGTGTTTTTAGGAGTGTGTGTTTGTTAAGAGTGTGTGTTTGTTAAGAGTGTGTAGTTGAGAGTTTATTAACTGTGTGTCGTTTGTTGGTTCCTCGTCCAGATGTTCTGATAAGGTGGTGTTTGTACGCTGCTCCCTGTTGACCGGGGAGGGAGGAGGGGGTGTGGGAGGGAGGGAGGTGTGGGGAGGGAGGTGGGGGGGAGGGAGGAGGTGTGGGGAGGGAGGGGGTGTGGGGGGGAGGGAGGAGGTGTGGAACGGTCTCTCTTGAATGATCCGGAAGCAGGTTGAGGACGACGTGCTTGTGATGGGGAACAGGGAGAAGGCCTTCAGCTCAGTTAGGTGTGTGGTGATGGCTGCTGGGTTCAGCTAGGAGGAGAGCCTCTGGTCTGCTGGGTGACCTCTGGTCTGCTGGGTGACCTCTGGTCTGTATTTTGGAGGAGGGTGCCGGCGCCCCCTGGTGGAGCATGGTGAACTTCCTTCCTCTGCAGTCCGGCTGTCACCCTGAAACCTGTCCCCAGAAACCATCCCTCAGAGAGTTTGCTACCTTGCTTAAACCCAGTTAGTTTGTTATAGTTGACATTTTAAATTTTTTATTTTTATCCGGGGGGGGAGGGAATGAGTCCTATGAGTCACTTGATGTAAGAAACATGCTTTTATTTTGAAACTCTAGTTTGCGATCATAACCCGTTTTACAGCCATTAAGGAGAGGATGTTTTAAATTGTCTGGATGTCCAAACTCTTAACTAATTTGATCCTCAGTTTAGTGCGATCAATGTTGATTATTGATGACTTCTGACCTTAATACATCACTTTGATTCACTACTTTTATAATGCCCACCTTATTTAGGTTGTTATTTATCACATGGTGGGACGGGTTTGTTCACCT
>JANIIK010007694.1:5000-25000 GCA_027704905.1 Muraenolepis orangiensis
CACCTTCCAGGTGAGCTTGACTTCACATCTGTCCCATCTAGAGGCTCCAGGGAGTGGAGGGCAGGCCTGGAGGGCAGGCCTGGAGGGCCTTGCTGCAGCTAACAGCGGAAACATTGGCCTGAGCCACACGCTTAACTACGTCAACATGAAACACAAGCTACTTTTAGCAGCTGAATTATTAGCCTATCCATCTGCAACGCAATTAATGTGCAATCATAGCAGAGCACCAGGTCCAGGCACCTGGCTCGTTAAAACCAAATCAGATTTTAAAAGGTCCTGCGCGTGGACACATTATGGCTGGTTTCACATCCAATGCAGGATATGGCATTTTGTTTTCATGGATAATAGGTGTCTGTGTAAATCTGATTTGAAGATCTGGTTTGAGACCAGGTGTTGGTGTAAATCTTGTTTTGAGACCAGGTGTTGGTGTAATAGTGTATGGTGTATAGTATAGCTCTATATATCTATCTATATATATCTATATCTATCTCTCTCTATCTCTATCTCTATATAGATAGATAGATATAGATATAGATAGATAGATATAGATATAGATATCTATCTATATAGCTATATATCTATCTACATATCTATATAGCTATATATCAATCATATTATATAGCTATATCATATAACATCCAGATCTTTAAATAACTTTGTTTTGTAAAGCAAAACGAAGGAGGAGCTTGCCACGGTGAGGTGAAAGGTCAGGGACTTTAGGACCCTAACCCAAGCTCCAAGGTGACCTTTAACCCCACCTCCACGTAGCATAGCGTGAGCCGGTAATTAGCAGCAGTTAGCTCATAGGGTGCAGTGGGAGGAGGATGGACTGCAAGGTGATGCTGGTTACCAAGGCAACAGAATCCCACATGAACATCCAGTGTCATGACGATGGGATGATTGTCAAATCAGATCATAAAAAACCATCCGTCAATGTGCAAAAAAACAGGCCCATACTCGACGTGTGTGTGTGTGTGTGTGTGGTTCGAGGGAAGAGAAGTGATTGGCTATCAGCGTCCTGTAGCAGCAGGGGTGGGGTCCAGAGAAGGGGGCGGGGCCGGGCTGCACTACCTGTGCACAGCGGGCTGCAGGCCGTTGGGGGGTTGTGTTGGGGGCGGGGCCAGCTCCAGCTGGGCCAGCAGGGAGAAGTGGTCAGAGGGGATGTGGGGGTGGGGGCAGCCCAGGATGCTGTTGTCCTGGAGCCACTGGGGGTCCAGGGGGCCCAGGACCCCCAGCGTGGTCAGGTGGGTCCTGGACGAGAAGATGTAGTCAATCACCCCCTGTGGAGACCGGGGACCAGCTCAGGTTAAACACACGTCTCACCCAACACACGTCTCACCCCAACACACGTCTCACCCCAACACACGTCTCACCCCAACACACGTCTCACCCCAACACACGCCTAACCAACACCCGTCTCACCCCAACACCCGTCTCACCCCAACACCCGTCTCACCCCAACACACGTCTCACCCAACACACGTCTCACCAACACACGTCTCACCAACACACGTCTCACCCCAACACCCGTCTCACCCCAACACACGTCTCACCCCAACACACGTCTCACCCCAACACGTCTCACCCCAACACACGTCTCACTCCAACACACGTCTCACCCCAACACACGTCTCACCCCAACACACGTCTCACCCCAACACCGTCTCACCCAACACACGTCTCACCCCAACACACGTCTCACCCAACACACGTCTCACCCCAACACACGTCTCACCCCAACACACGTCTCACCCCAACACACGTCTCACCCCAACACACGTCTAACCCCAAGCAGCCGGCCCCTGACCTTGAAGTGGTGTGTGTAGTTGGTGAAGGGCATGAGGCCCCAGTGGTAGGAGCTCCTCAGCTGGAAGCTGTGAGTGATGCTCCCTCCCTCAGCCGGGCTCCGGGGCCCATTGGACGAGCTCCGGGGCCCGTTGGACGAGCTCCGGGGCCCGTTGGACGAGCTGAAGTTGGGCAGACAATCGCTGTAGCGCAGCTCCTTGAAGTCCTTGTGGTTCTCGGCCACGCCCCCGCTGCTCAGGTACTCCACCACACCTGTAGACACCGTGACCAGTTCTTAGAGACTCCATCCACAGCCTGTACCTCACATCAGTCTAGAAACCCCCAATCTACAGCAGCCGGACTCAACCCATGGTACTTTGCTGGGGGTGCACAAGCGCCCTCTAGTGGCACAAGGAGGAATCTCCATAATGTTTTATATGAAAAAAAACAAAATTGAAATTAAAACATATTATCACAACATGTCGGAACTAGAGTAGTGCGCATATCTATGTGTGTGTGTCAGTAGCTCTTTCTGAAAGAAGTGATATAAAAGCTTTCAGAACCACTGATCTACAGTATCACACATATACTGATCTACATCAGAATATATGTGTTTTTTTCTCAGTGTGATGCATGACACGTGTGTAGTTCCTGGTCTGTCCTGAGGGGGCGCCGCTCCTCCTACCAGAGTCGGGCAGGGAGTTGAGGTCGGCACACAGGACCACGGGGATGGAGGCGGGGTCGGAGGTCAGCGAGGAGGCCGCCCTCTCTGCGATGCTCTTGAGCTCGGAGAGGAACATCATGGTCTGGATGAGCTTGACGTCTGAGAACTCTGGGTCCCAGTGCATGTGTGCGTTGGCCACCAGGATCATCTGCTGCTCGGGCAGAGCCTTCATACCTGCACAGGGAACCACAACTTTAGCTCCTCCCCTGTCTACATCTTCACCGGTCTACCTGTCTGGAGGAGCCACCAACCCTTACTCTACCAACACTAGCTGTTGACCAGAGGGTTCCCACAGCGCTCAGTGCACCTGTAGTCGTATGACCTAGTGTGTGTGGGTACCCCGAGCTGAATGGAGAATCCATTTGGAATTTAGTTGCGACCCCAAGAATCCAAATAGCAAAGCTTGCCTGGATCCCTGGACTGTGGTCATGTGTGTCGGTGTTCTCCTTCATGCTCACCGCCGGAGAACAGGTCCTTGTTGACCTCCAGCAGCACGGCGACCCCGATATTGTCCTTGGTCATCACCCTGTTAAGCATGACCTCTGACCCCTCGGAGTTAGCCATGGCCACCTGGTTGAACTCCACAGTGTGTTTCTGCACCAGAGTGAACCTACACACACACACACACACACACACACACACACACACACACACACACACACACACACACACACACACACACACACACACACACACACACACACACACACACACACACACACACACACACACACACACACACACACACACACACACACACACACACACACACACACACACACACACACACCTTATTGTTGTGATTTAGATTATTCATCATGTTCCGGAAGCTACGCTAACGAACAGCAAGCCAACTAGTAGCGTGCTAGAGCAACGGACACCAGCAGGTGGTGCTGTTCAGTGGTTACCCTCACTCCCCAGCAGGTGGTGCTGTTCAGTGGTTACCCTCACTCCCCAGCAGGTGGTGCTGTTCAGTGGTTACCCTCACTCCCCAGCAGGTGGTGCTGTTCAGTGGTTACCCTCACTCCCCAGCAGGTGGTGCTGTTCAGTGGTTACCCTCACTCCCCAGCAGGTGGTGCTGTTCAGTGGTTACCCTCACTCCCCAGCAGGTGGTGCTGTTCAGTGGTTACCCTCACTCCCCAGCAGGTGGTGCTGTTCAGTGGTTACCCTCACTCCCCAGCAGGTGGTGCTGTTCAGTGGTTACCCTCACTCCCCAGCAGGTGGTGCTGTTCAGTGGTTACCCTCACTCCCCAGCAGGTGGTGCTGTTCAGTGGTAAACCTCACTCCCCACACCTTAAAGGCGATGAAGCTAGGCCCTGTAGCGTCTTAGCCTCTCACGTTACAGCGCCCCTCTCAGGCCGGAGGTGGCGAGTGCGAGGCCAGTGCTAACTACTAACTAGTAGCATTCTAATGAGCAGTAGCATACGTACTTCTGGGTCTTGAAGAAGACGGCACAGCCGTCCACATGCTTGCGCTCGGGTTCTGACACCAGCTTGGCGCGGGACTTGGGGCAGAAGTAGCCATCGTAGCCCTGCCCCTTCAGGGTGTCCAGGAACAGGGTGTAGTACTGCTCCGTCTCCACCTCCTACACACACACACACACACACACACACTAGGACACTGCAGGTGGAGAAGTTTCTAAGGTAAGGACTGAGGGTAACCTGCAGGCTGATGATGTCTGGTTAAGGTAAGGACTGAGGGTAACCTGCAGGCTGATGATGTCTGGTTAAGGTAAGGACTGAGGGTAACCTGCAGGCTGATGACGTCTGGTTAAGGTAAGGACTGAGGGTAACCTTCAGGCTGATGATGTCTGGTTAAGGTAAGGACTGAGGGTAACCTGCAGGCTGATGATGTCTGGTTAAGGTAAGGACTGAGGGTAACCTGCAGGCTGATGATGTCTGGTTAAGGTAAGGACTGAGGGTAACCTGCAGGCTGATGATGTCTGGTTAAGGTAAGGACTGAGGGTAACCTGCAGGCTGATGATGTCTGCGTGACAGCTGGTGATCTCCTCCATGATGCCCTTCTGCCGGTAGCTCCAGCTCAGAGCCCAGGAGGGACAGTAGCCATACAGCTGGCGGGTGGCGTACTTCTCACACAGCACGTTGTAGCACATGACCGTGAACACCGCTGAGAAGGAGCAGGAGAAGGAGAACACATGACCATGAAGAGGAGCAGGAGGAGAAGGAGAACACATGACCCTGAAGAGGAGGAGCAGGAGGAGAAGGAGAACACATGACCCTGAAGAGGAGGAGCAGGGGGAGAAGGAGAACACATGACCATGAAGAGAAGCAGGAGGAGAAGGAGAACACATGACCATGAAGAGGAGGAGCAGGAGGAGAAGGAGAACACATGACCATGAAGAGAAGCAGGAGGAGAAGGAGAACACATGACCATGAAGAGGAGGAGCAGGAGGAGAAGGAGAACACATGACCATGAAGAGGAGGAGCAGGAGGAGAAGGAGAACACATGATCATGAAGAGGAGGAGCAGGAGGAGAAGGAGAACACATGATCATGAAGAGGAGGAGCAGGGGGAGAAGGAGAACACATGACCATGAAGAGGAGGAGCAGGAGGAGAAGGAGAACACATGACTGAAGATCACTGAGGAGAAAGAGGAGGAGACCAGGGGGAGGAAGACTTTTACAGAATCCAGAGTGAGCCATAAGAAATGTTTGCTCAGTTAGTATTTTTTAAAAGAGGTGTTCTAATAAATTGATCTAATCCCAGTGTTGTGACGTGGTGCGTGAGCTACCTGTAGGGACGCTCTGGTCCCGCTCCTTCAAGGTGATCCAGGGTCTTTGAGGAAGTTGTTCAGGATGCACTGAAACCAAGCAGACAGTCCAGAGTGTTGAACCCGGTCACAGACCCCTAAAGACAGTCTAACCCTCGCCTCGCTTCTGTCCAACCGGATCAGGGGGGGCTCAGGTTTAGCGATGGTTCACAGAATCAGAGTCCACCTTATTCCTGGTGGACCAGAGGTCATGGATTCACCCCTGTTTGTTAGCAAGACAACTCAGAACATGTAAGATTACTTATGGGCCAAGGGACAGTTGATTAGACTTTGGTTACATATTTGCACTTGGTTTAGGTGGAATGCCAATTACAATTTAAGAACATTTAGGGAAATATGGAGATATGAATCGGGATCCAGAGTTTTACAAGGTACTTACAATGTGCATGCAACAAAAAGATACAATGATTCATCACATGGAACCAAAGCTTTAGAGGGATTGGTTAGCCTCAGAAATAATATGGCAATGGGGACCTTCTGGTGTGATGGAGGTACGCTCTACTGAGGACCCTCTAGTGTTGATGGAGGTACGCTCTACTGAGGACCCTCTAGTGTTGATGGAGGTACGCTCTACTGAGGACCCTCTAGTGTTGATGGAGGTACGCTCTACTGAGGACCCTCTAGTGTTGATGGAGGTACGCTCTACTGAGGACCCTCTAGTGTTGATGGAGGTACGCTCTACTGAGGACCCTCTAGTGTTGATGGAGGTACGCTCTACTGAGGACCCTCTAGTGTTGATGGAGGTACGCTCTACTGAGGACCCTCTAGTGTTGATGGAGGTACGCTCTACTGAGGACCCTCTAGTGTTGATGGAGGTACGCTCTACTGAGGACCCTCTAGTGTTGATGGAGGTACGCTCTACTGAGGACCCTCTAGTGTTGATGGAGGTACGCTCTACTGAGGACCCTCTAGTGGTGATGGAGGTACGCTCTACTGAGGACCCTCTAGTGTTGATGGAGGTACGCTCTACTGAGGACCCTCTAGTGTTGATGGAGGTACGCTCTACTGAGGACCCTCTAGTGTTGATGGAGGTACGCTCTACTGAGGACCCTCTAGTGGTGATGGAGGTACGCTCTACTGAGGACCCTCTAGTGTTGATGGAGGTACGCTCTACTGAGGACCCTCTAGTGTTGATGGAGGTACGCTCTACTGAGGACCCTCTAGTGTGAGCCCTTAAAGACCCTCATGGTCTATGGACATGGGGCGTGGTCTATGGTGTCGGGGAGAGGGTACCTGCCAGATTATCCAGCATGTAGTTGAGAAGCTTTCTGGTGCCGTCGGGCTCCTGGTACAAGTTGAGGATATCCTGGGACAATGGATTGCCTGCAGACCACACATGCAGTAACATATCACACTGGTTCTAAAAACATATCCATATTAGAGGTCTTTAGTGAGCTCTCACCCTTCAGTCCCAGAGTCTGGAGCTGGAAGAGTCGTCCCAGTTCATAAGGCAGAACACGTAACAGGTTGTTGTTCAGTAGCAGCTCCCTGGAACACAAAGAAACAACTCTTAATACTGAGCTCTCTCTTATCAGAGCTCTATCTCTTACTACTGAGCTCTATCTCTTACTACGGAGCTCTCTCTTATTAGAGCTCTATCTTTTACTACGGAGATCTCTCTTACTACTGAGCTCTCTTACTACTGAGCTCTATCTCTTACTACTGATCTCTATCTCTTACTACTGAGCTCTATCTCTTACTACTGAGCTCTATCTCTTACTACGGAGCTCTCTCTTATTAGAGCTCTATCTCTTACTACTGAGCTCTATCTCTTACTACGGAGCTCTCTCTGATTAGAGCTCTATCTCTTACTACTGAGCTCTATCTCTTACTACTGAGCTCTATCTCTTACTACGGAGCTCTCTCTTATTAGAGCTCTATCTCTTACTACGGAGCTCTCTCTTATTAGAGCTCTATCTCTTACTACTGAGCTCTATCTTACTACTGAGCTCTCTCTTACTACGGAGCTCTCTTATTAGAGCTCTATCTCTTACTACAGAGCTCTCTCTTATTAGAGCTCTATCTCTTACTACGGAGCTCTCTCTTATTAGAGCTCTATCTCTTACTACGGAGCTCTCTTATTAGAGCTCTATCTCTTACTATGGAGCTCTCTCTTATTAGAGCTCTATCTCTTACTACGGAGCTCTCTTATTAGAGCTCTATCTCTTACTATGGAGCTCTCTCTTATTAGAGCTCTATCTCTTACTACTGAGGTCTCTTACTACTGATCTCTATAATTTACTACTGAGATCTCTCTTACTACTGAGCTCTCTTACTACTGAGCTCTCGCTTATCAGAGCTCTATCTCTTACTACTGAGCTCTCTCTTATCAGAGCTCTCTCTTATCAGAGCTCTATCTCTTACTACTGAGGTCTCTCTTACTAATGAGCTCTCTCTTATCAGAGCTCTCTCTTACTACTGAGCTCTCTCTTATCAGAGCTCTATCTCTTCCTACTGAGCTCTCTCTTCCTACTGAGCTCTCTCTTCCTACTGAGCTCTCTTATCAGAGCTCTCTCTTATCAGAGCTCTATCTCTTACTACTGAGCTCTCTCTTACTATTGAGCTCTCTTAACATAGCTATATCTCTAGTACAGAGATCTCTCTTAACAGAGCTGTAGCTCATTAGAAAGCGGCCCACCTGAGAGAGACCATGTTCCCCAGCTCTGCGGGGAGGCTGCGCAGCTTGTTGGAGGACAGGTTGAGGTAGGCCAGGTGGGGCAGCTTGGAGATCTCCGGGGGGAGGCGGCTCAGGTTGTTGTCGTTGATGTGCAGCGCCGTCAGGTGGGTCAGCGACCACAAAGAGCTGCTCAGGCTCCGCACGCGCCCTGCATAGAGCCCAGCACACCCAGACCTCACACACATGTAGCTGAGGTCCCCGACCACCCAGACCTCACACACATGTAGCTGAGGTCCCCGACCACCCAGACATTACATTACAGTCATTTAGCAGACGCTTTTATCCAAAGTGTCTTACAGTAGTGTGTTTCAACAAAGGAAGGTAAGAGAACAACTCGTCACCAGAAGTCCAAAGTGCATTTCATTTCTAACAAGTCTCCAATAACTGAACCAGTGCTCAGGTAGAAGTACAGTAAGGGAAAAGTCCAATAAGTTGGCAAACAATATCTAGAACAATATCTATCTACAATATCTACTTCGATGATCGTGTGGACGGACAGGGATGTAGGTCTTGACCATTGCCTGGAGGTGGGATGGAGCAGTTCCTTTTACTGCCTTGTAGGCTAGCACCAAGGTCTTGAACTGGATGGAGCAGCTACAGGTAGCCAGTGTAGAGACCGAAGGAGGGTAGATGTGTGGGAGAACTTGGGGCGGTTGAACACCAGGCGAGCTGCAGCTTTCTGAATGAGCTCCAGGGGCCTGATGGCAAATGCCGGGGCGCCAGCAAGGAGGGAGTTGCAGTAGTCCAGACAGGAGATGACAAGAGCCTGGATGAACACCTGACAGCCTTTTAAGTGAGAAAAGGCAGAATCCTCCTGATGTTGTAGAGGAGGAATCTGTAGGAGCGTGTCACCGATGCAATGTGTCCAGGGTCACACCCAGATTCCTTGCGGTCCGAGTAGGTGTCACCACAGCATCATCAATGGTGACAGCCAGGTCTCGGTGCGGACAGCCCTTTGCCGGGAAGAACACTAGCTCAGTCTTGTCCAGGTTGAGCTTTAGGTGGAGCATTGACATCCACTTTGAGATGTCTGCTAAGCACGCGGCAATACGTGTTTCCACTTGCGTGTCCGAGGGGGGAAACGACAAGACCAGTTGGGTGTCGTCAGCATAGCAGTGGTAGGATAAGTCATGGGAGTGGATAACAGGACCAAGGGACGTTGTGTAGAGGGAGAAGAGAAGAGGACCCAGGGCCGATCCTTGTGGAACCCCAGTAGTCAGTCTGCGTGGTTCTGACACAGACCCTCCCAGTGCCACCTGGTAGGGGCGATCCGTCAGGTAGGATGCAAAGAAAGAGAGAGCAGAGCCCGAGACACCCATCCCCTCAAGGGTGGAGAGGAGAATCTGGTGGTTCAGTGTCGACCTCACACACCTCACACACATGTATCTTCAATCTGCTGCTGATCTCTAAATACTTGACTGACTTATTTCCACGTTTTCCTGACTGACTCACCAGTTGGTGTTAAAGATAAGCCCCGCCCCCTGTGTTAAAGGGGAGGGGTTTGTATGTATTGAACACAACAGGGGGTTGTAGGTGATAGAGCAAGGAGTATATAAACAGCAGGGGATATTGGTAATAAATAATGGGTATATCTGATGAATAAAGGGTATATCTGTGATGAATAAAGGGTATATCTGTGATGAATAAAGGGTATATCTGTGATGAATAAAGGGTATATCTGTGATGAATAAAGGGTATTAGTAATAAATTAAGGGTATAATGTTAATGAATAAAGGGTATATCGGTAATGAATAAAGGGTATGATGGCCATTAATAAAGGGTATATTGTAATGAATAGAGTATATTGTAATGAATAGAGTATATTGGTAATGAATAGAGTATATTGGTAATGAATAGAGTATATTGTAATGAATAGAGTATATTGGTAATGAATAGAGTATATTGGTAATGAATAGTATATTGGTAATGAATAGAGTATATTGTAATGAATAGAGTATATTGTAATGAATAGAGTATATTGTAATGAATAGAGTATATTTGTAATGAATAGAGTATATTGGTAATGAATAGAGTATATTGGTAATGAATAGAGTATATTGTAATGAATAGAGTATATTGGTAATGAATAGAGTATATTGGTAATGAATAGAGTATATTGTAATGAATAGAGTATATTGGTAATGAATAATGATAATAAAGTATATTGATGATAATAGAGTATATTGTAATGAATAGAGTATATTGTAATGAATAGAGTATATTGTAATGAATAGAGTATATTGGTAATGAATAGAGTATATTGTAATGAATAGAGTATATTGTAATGAATAGAGTATATTGGTAATGAATAGAGTATATTGTAATGAATAGAGTATATTGGTAATGAATAGAGTATATTGGTAATGAATAGAGTACATTGTAATGAATAGAGTATATTGTAATGAATAGAGTATATTGTAATGAATAGAGTATATGGTAATGAATAGAGTATATTGGTAATGAATAGAGTATATTGTAATGAATAGAGTATATTGGTAATGAATAGAGTATATTGTAATGAATAGAGTATATTGGTAATGAATAGAGTATATTGGTAATGAATAGAGTATATTGTAATGAATAGAGTATATTGGTAATGAATAGAGTATATTGGTAATGAATAGAGTACATTGTAATGAATAGAGTATATTGTAATGAATAGAGTATATTGTAATGAATAGAGTATATGGTAATGAATAGAGTATATTGGTAATGAATAGAGTATATTGTAATGAATAGAGTATATTGGTAATGAATAGAGTATATTGGTAATGAATAGAGTATATTGGTAATGAATAGAGTATATTGGTAATGAATAGAGTATATTGTAATGAATAGAGTATATTGGTAATGAATAGAGTATATTGGTAATGAATAGAGTATATTGGTAATGAATAGAGTATATTGGTAATGAATAGAGTATATTGTAATGAATAGAGTATGTATATGAGTATATGTAATGATAGAGTATATTGGTAATGAATAGAGTATATTGGTAATGAATAGAGTATATTGTAATGAATAGAGTATATTGGTAATGAATAGAGTATATTGTAATGAATAGAGTATATTGTAATGAATAGAGTATATTGGTAATGAATAGAGTATATTGTAATGAATAGAGTATATTGGTAATGAATAGAGTATATTGTAATGAATAGAGTATATTGGTAATGAATAGAGTATATTGGTAATGAATAGAGTATATTGTAATGAATAGAGTATATTGGTAATGAATAGAGTATATTGTAATGAATAGAGTATATTGTAATGAATAGAGTATATTGTAATGAATAGAGTATATTGTAATGAATAGAGTATATTGTAATGAATAGAGTATATTGGTAATGAATAGAGTATATTGTAATGAATAGAGTATATTGGTAATGAATAGAGTATATTGTAATGAATAGAGTATATTGGTAATGAATAGAGTATATTGTAATGAATAGAGTATATTGGTAATGAATAGAGTATATTGTAATGAATAGAGTATATTGGTAATGAATAGAGTATATTGTAATGAATAGAGTATATTGTAATGAATAGAGTATATTGTAATGAATAGAGTATATGGTAATGAATAGAGTATATTGTAATGAATAGAGTATATGGTAATGAATAGAGTATATTGTAATGATAGAGTATTGTAATGAATAGAGTATATTGTAATGAATAGAGTATATTGTAATGAATAGAGTATATTGTAATGAATAGAGTATATTGTAATGAATAGAGTATATTGTAATGATAGAGTATATTGTAATGAATAGAGTATATTGTAATGAATAGAGTATATTGGTAATGAATAGAGTATATTGTAATGAATAGAGTATATTGGTAATGAATAGAGTATATTGTAATGAATAGAGTATATTGTAATGAATAGAGTATATTGTAATGAATAGAGTATATTGTAATGAATAGAGTATATTGTAATGAATAGAGTATATTGGTAATGAATAGAGTATATTGTAATGAATAGAGTATATTGGTAATGAATAGAGTATATTGTAATAAATAGAGTATATTGGTAATGAATAGAGTATATTGGTAATAAATAAAAGACTTCTTTAAGGACTACAGACCAGATATTTCGAGCTCTGCCCAGTAGCTTCTCTTCCCCGCGGCGGCGTCCTCAGCAGACATGATGGAATAACAGCGCCGCGGGTCGGGGGGGTCATACTTCTCCTTGGGCATCCCTGGAGGTCTGTGGAGAACCAAGGGGACTTCAACTAGCTCAGTGCTTCCTCACCTTGGCTTGCTTGGCTGCTAATCTGGACCACCACCAACCAGAGATTCAAAGAACACCCACACTTTCATTACCAGGATATTATTAAACATTCCAGACTGTCTGCTGTGTGGGAATACTTCACCTGGGCTAAAAGTATCCCAAGCTCGTAGAAATTGAGAGATTGCATTATTTAGCTAAATATGTATTGCAATGGAGCAAGGAATTTAATTTATGTGGAACAATGAATAAACAATAAAATGAATCATTATTTCCTTTAGTAAGCTATGTCAGGATTATGTGTTAAATCCCACAAACGGTCTTGTCTGGACCTTATGTGGCCCTACACAACCCTCTGGCTTATTGAACAGATCCATCCAGTGGATTGCATCTTTTCATTACCAAGATTCTTTATTTTTTTACAATGGAATGTAGTACAATGGAACGCTTACTCCCCATTCACTCAGTTAGAATTATTCAAAACAATAGAAAAAACTAGTAAAGTAAACTTCAGAAAAAGTAAAAATAAAAGAAAATTGCAATAAATAGCAACAATAACAAAGCAGAGAAACGATTACGGTTTAATTTCTGCTCAAAACCAGCCCAGGTAGAGAGTAGTTTATGATCCCAGGTCTAGTCTACCATGGGGTCAAATATAATTATATATAGAGTTGTATTTATATCTCTGCTCTGAGGACTTTGTGAATTCCTTACATTGCACCTCATTAAAAGTGTTGCACTGGACTGTTGACAGTGTGGGTCAGGTGGCAGCCAGGCCCGGTGCACACTACCTTAGTTCCATTCTTTACTTAACATTACCTTGCATAACAAGGAGGGTTTTACGTGAATGAGCTTGGCTACACAACACCAGACACTACACAACACCAGACACTACACAACACCAGACACTACACAACACAAAACTAGACACTACACAACACTAGACACTACACAACACTAGACACTACACAACACAACACTAGACACTACACAACACAAAACTAGACACAACACAACACTAGACACTACACAACACAACACTAGACACTACACAACACTAGACAACACTAGACACTACACAACACTAGACACTACAACACTAGACACTAGACAACACTAGACACTACACAACACTAAACACTAGACACTACACAACACTAGACACTACACAACACTAGACACTACACAACACTAGACCACACTAGACACTACACAACACTAGACAACACTAGACACTAGACAACACTAGACACTACACAACACTAGACACTACACAACACTAGACACTACACACTACACAACACTAGACACTACACAACACTAGACACTACACAACACACAACACAACACTAGACACTACACAACACTAGACACTACAACACTAGACACTAGACCACACTAGACACTACAACACTAGACACTAGACAACACTAGACACTACACAACACTAAACACTAGACACTAGACAACACTAGACACTACACACTACACAACACTAGACACTACACAACACTACACACTACACAACACTAGACACTACACAACACTAGACACTACACAACACTAGACACTACACAACACTAGACACTACACACACTAGACACTACACACTACACAACACTAGACAACACTAGACACTACAACACTAGACAACACAACACTAGACACTACACAACACTAAACACTAGACACTACACAACACTAGACACTACACAACACTAGACACTACACAACACTAGACACTACACAACACTAGACACTACACACTACACTAAACACTACACAACACACTAGACAACACTAGACACTAGACAACACTAGACACTACACAACACTAGACACTACACAACACTAGACACTACACAAAACTAGACACTACACAACACTAGACCCACCAGCTGGTCTCTGGGTTCAGAGAAGTGAGATCAAGTCTCCTGTTGGACAACATGTGTTGGCTGCCACCGGACTCCTCAACATGAACGCTCTACATGGAGATTAAATAACACTGGAGTGGTTATCTGGAGGGGTCTGGGTTAGTTAGTCCTTTAGCAAGGGTCTGGGTTAGTTAGTCCTTTAGCAAGGGTCTGGGTTAGTTAGTCCTTTAGCAAGGGTCTGGGTTAGTTAGTCCTTTAGCAAGGGTCTGGGTTAGTTAGTCCTTTAGCAAGGGTCTGGGTTAGTTAGTCCTTTAGCAAGGGTCTGGGTTAGTTAGTCCTATAGCAGGGGTCTGGGTTAGTTAGTCCTACAGCATAAGTTAGTCATACAGCATTGGGTTAGGTAGTCCTACAGCAGGGGTCTGGGTTAGGTAGTCCTACAGCAGGGGTCTGGGTTAGGTAGTCCTACAGCAGGGGTCTGGGTTAGGTAGTCCTACAGCAGGGGTCTGGGTTAGGTAGTCCTACAGCAGGGGTCTGGGTTAGGTAGTCCTACAGCAGTTGTCTGGGTTAGGTAGTCCTACAGCAGGGGTCTGGGTTAGGTAGTCCTACAGCAGGGGTCTGGGTTAGGTAGTCCTACAGCAGGGGTCTGGGTTAGGTAGTCCTACAGCAGGGGTCTGGGTTAGGTAGTCCTACAGCAGGGGTCTGGGTTAGGTAGTCCTACAGCAGGGGTCTGGGTTAGGTAGTCCTACAGCAGGGGTCTGGGTTAGGTTAGTCTCCGGGTCCTTCCCCCTGACAGCTCGGGTGTCTCTCACCTGCATTCGGCGGAAATGACAGAACTAATCCAGACCGGGAGGTGGACCCGTCCTGACCTGGTTCCGACTAGACCTGGTCCCGACTACACCTGGTCCCGACTAGACCTGCGGATCTGAAGGAAGAAGAACAACAAACACGACTTCCGCTCGCGTCAGTCTCCGTCGCGTGCGCGTGTCCCCCTCTAACTAGTCTGATTAATGATTATCGGTCATCTTTAATGATTATCGGTTAGTGGAGCTCTCTATGCTTAATGTTAACAGTCATTCTATTAGTTTGTTTTACATGTTGTTGTTTTTAATCAAGCATTGGTTCATTTTGTTATAAAGTTAGGTAAGGCAAGGAGAAGTTAGTACTCGTCTTAGTAATACATTCTGCTATTTATGGGCTTTAAGTGTGTGTGTGTGTGTGTGTGTGTGTGTTATTGCAGGTGGTGTTTCTAAACTATATAAAACTGAACTAAGCCCTTATTTTCTTAAGTGATTCATAATTTTGCTCTTAATGATCAATGTATCTTGTTTTATTGTGTGTTATTATTATTATTATTATTATTATTATTATTATTATTATTATTATTATTGTTGAGGTTATCAGAATAGACGTCTGGTATAGGAACGGTCGGTGGCGGAACTGTCGGTAGCGGTCCATGTTTCCACACGGACCGGTTTCCTCAAACATGGCATCTTGCATGAGGACTGTATTAAAAGGTCAGTGTAAATATTGAGCATTGTTTAACATTCTAAGTTCTTTATTAATTTGAGACGAGGTCTTGTAGACGGTGGGGCTGAAGGTGGTCATGTTACAGCTTTATACGGTCCTCTAGGATACTATTAATTAATTCACTCGTTTATATATTGCTTTCTTTATTTATAAAGCTACTAGTTTAAATACCAGTGTATTTATTATAATCACTTTGCAGTCTGGACTGTACTTGGTACTTAGTAATACAGTCTGCTATTTATGGGCTTTATATATATATATATATGTGTGTGTGTGTGTGTGTGTGTGTGTGTGTGTGTGTGTGTGTGTGTGTGTGTGTGTGTGTGTGTGTGTGTGTGTGTGTGTGTGTGTGTGTGTGTGTGTGTGTGTGTGTGTGTGTGTGTGAAGTCCATGGAAGTCCCTCTCTTTTATCTAAGTTGTAAGGTTCTTGTACTAATACTAACAGGCCTAATAGTAGGGCTACCTAAATACATATTAAAGATAGTATATAATAAGATAGTATTACTATACGTTTATAAACGCTAATGCTAATAACACAAGTCATTTATTGGGTTTATTATGGGGTCCGTGTACAAAGTATGTTTGCAATTTCTTGTCCAAGTAACCATTTAGTATTTTTATGGTTTGTCTTTTTATTATCTTAAGTTGTTATCTGAGCCGAGGAAAAGGCAGAGAGCAGCGTGAAGCCAGAGGAGATTAGATGGATGCTGTTTGTTTGTCTTCACTGTTGTCATTCTGTGTTCAGTGTTGTCAGGAGGTCACCGGGTGACCCCTGGAACCCTGGGCGTCTCTCACCTGGCCGTCTCTCACCTGGCCACGCGCTCCTACGCTGCCCCCGCCAGGTGGGACTCAAACTCACAACCTGACCATTTCATCCCTGCTGGTTAGATTGGTTTAAAATTCACAACCTATCCCTTAAGTCCAGTTGGACGGGTGGCTTTGAAACAACCTAAACATTTAATATCTGAATTCTATATTCAAGTCACGTCAAGTCAAGTTTATTGTCACTTCACAGTTTACACAAGTATAAAGCAGTGAGTGAAAATCTTATGTGAAATACCCGACGACAGCAGTTATAAAACTGTTATAAAACTTTTATAAAAACTTTTATAAAAAAGTTAATGCAATTTATAAAATGCAATATATCGGCACAGAAAAAGAGCAATATGTATATATAAATCAATGTAATAAAATATACATTGTTATATGCTATACGCCCTTGTTCAGCAGCCTGATGGCCTGACTGTGGAAGCTGTCTCTGAGTCTATTTGATACCACTTGATACTGAGGTATCGCCTGCCTGACGGTAACAGTGAGTACAGTTCGTGGCTGGGGTGGGCATTGTCTTTTATGATGCGTTTGGCCTTGGCCATGCACCGCTGGTTGTATGTATCCAGGAGGGAGGGGAGCTCACCTCCAACGATACACTGGGCCGTCCACTGTTCCCGTACCAGGCGGTGATACACCCTGTAAGAACACTCTCCATGGTGCCGTTATAGAATGTTCTCAGGATGCGGGGGCCCATGCTGAATTTCCTCAGATGCCTGAGGAAATACAGGCGTTGTTGGGCCCTTTTCACCACGTGTGTGGTGTGCGTGGACCATGTGAGGTCCTCGGAGATGTGCACGCCGAGGAACTTGAAGCCGCTGACCCTCTCTACTGCAACACCGTCGATGGAGATAGGGCCGTGCTCTCCTCTGTTTCCTGAAGTCCACGATCAGCTCCTTGGTCTTCTTGACGTTGAGGGCGAGGCTGTTCTCCTGGCACCACTGCTCCAGCGATCCGACCTCCTCCCTGTAGGCTGTCTCGTTGTCGCCGGCGATCAGGCCCATCACTGGAGCTGCGCATAGCCATGCAGTCGTGGGTGTAGAGGGAGTAGAGGAGAGGGCTCGGCACGCATCCCTGGGGGGCTCCCGTGTTGAGGGTCAGTGGCTCTGAGGTGGTGCTGCCCATCCTCACCACCTGGCGGCGGTCCGACAGGAGGTCCAGTATCCAGCTGCACGTTCTGCGCTTAATTGACTAAATATGACGGGATAGTTAATAGTATTGATGGTGGTATTGGATATTACATAGTCGTAGAGGTTTGGTTTAAGTAGGGTCATGGTCGTCAGTCAGAGTGAGACCTTCCCTGTGTTTCCAGAGCCCAGAAGAAGGAGGCGCAGAAGGAGGTGAAGAAGGAGAAGCGGGTCATCGATGACACGGGGCGCCACAAGCCGTACGGTCTGACGGCGTGGGTCCCCGTGGACGACGTGTACCTGCGGAGGTTCTATCCCCGGCCCGTCCTCTCCCCCACCGACGCCGTCCTCAAGCTGAAGCTCTACCAGCAGCTGGACGCCACGGCCCCCGACCAGCCCGTCTACATAGACCTCAAGCTGGACATGAAGCTGGAGAAGAAGGTGACCGCCTCGGTCCTTCCAGGGGCCGCACACTAGGAGCCTCGAGTTATGAAACCTGGAACCTAGGAACTAGGCTCCAGGAAGCTAGAAACTAGACAGCACTGTAGTTCCTAGATTCCCAGCTCTTTTATTTTCAGAGCTTTCATAAATCAGATAATAATAATAATAATAATAATAATACATTTTATTTATGGGGCGCCTTTCAAGACACCCAAGGACACCTTACAGAGCATATATGCTACAGTAAAATTAAAAATATAAAAAAGTAAAAACAGTGGACTTCACAAAGTGTTTGTGAAGTGTTTAAAACAAGACAAACAACAGGAAGTAAAGGAGAAAGGAAGAAAGATGGTACAGTTTATAAGGGATATGCCAGTTTAAACAGATGGGTTTTTAGTTGTGTTTTGTAAGTGGTTCTAGAGTCAGACTGTGGGATGTGTGGCGGCAGGGAGCTGAGAGCTGTAGCCCCCAGGGTGCTGAGGCGTGAGCTGGGGACGGGGAGGAGGCCAACGGAGGAAGAGGAGGGTGCGGGAGGGGGTGTACTCCTCAAGGAGGTCAGTGATGTAGATGTGGGTTAGATTGTGGAGAGCTTAGTAGGGGGTGATGTGGTCAGGTGAGTTAGTGCGGGTGATGATCCGGGCAGCAGAGTTCTGAATAATTTGCAGTCTGATGTGTTCCTTTGTCCCCGTGCAGAAAAAGGTTGATGCTTTCGTGAGTATGGTCCAGCTGCCTCATCTCTTCACCACGGGCCTCAACACGGTGGCCGTCTTCACAGAGGTGAGGTCGGAGGTTAACCGTGTCCTTAAACATTGTGTTATCCTTGAAGTGTGTGTCATAAAACGTTGTGTGTCATAAACGTCCTGCTTGACTCCAGAACCCGAAGGAGGCTCGGCTGGCCCGGGAGAACGGGGCCCAGTTTGTGGGAGGAACCGAACTGGTGGAGCAGGTGTGTGTGTGTGTGTGTGTGTGTGTGTGTGTGTGTGTGTGTGTGTGTGTGTGTGTGTGTGTGTGTGTGTGTGTGTGTGTGTGTGTGTGTGTGTGTGTGTGTGTGTGTGTGTGTGTGTGTGTGTGTGTGTGTGTGTGTGTGTGTGTGTGTGTGTGTGTGGTGTGTGTGTGTGCGCATGTCCTCACCTTGGTTTGTGTCCAGGTCCTAGAGGACCAGGTGTCGGCTGATTTCTACATCTCAGTTCCTGAGATGCTTCCTAAGATCGTCCCGTTGAAGAACAAACTGCGCAAGAAGTTCCCCAAGACCAAGAGAGGTGACTCCTTAAAAGGAGAGATTGTGTGTGTGTGATAATGTGTGTATGTGTGTAATAATGTGTGTGTGTAGGCTCGGTGGGTGTGAACATCCCCAAGATGATGGCCATGTTCAAGACGGGCTTCGAGTACCTGGTGGAGAAGGACTGCTATGTCAAGACACAGATCGCCACGGTAACCACCCAACAACCTTCCAAAAGGATCTCCCCCACCCACACCTCCTCCTGCTCCTCCACCCACACCTCCTCCTGCTCCTCCTGCCACACCTCCGCCTGCTCCTCCAGCCACACCACCTCCTGCTCCTCCCACCCACACCACCTCCTGCTCCTCCCACCCACACCTTCTCCTGCTCCTCCCACCCACACCTCCTCCTGCTCCTCCCACCCACACCTCCTCCTGCTCCTCCCACCCACACCTCCTCCTGCTCCTCCAACCCACACCTCCTCCTGCTCCTCCAACCCACACCTCCTCCTGCTCCTCCCACCCACACCTCCTCCTGCTCGTCCCACCCACACCTCCTCCTGCTCCTCCACCCACACCACCTCCTGCTCCTCCCACCCACACCTCCTCCTGCTCCTCCCACCCACACCTCCTCCTGCTCCTCCAACCCACACCTCCTCCTGCTCCTCCCACCCACACCTCCTCCTGCTCCTCCAACCCACACCACCTCCTGCTCCTCCCACCCACACCTCCTCCTGCTCCTCCAACCCACACCTCCTTCTGCTCCTCCACCCACACC
>JANIIK010007695.1:0-7500 GCA_027704905.1 Muraenolepis orangiensis
AATGAAACAGTAGTGCAATAAAACAGTAGTGCAATCAAATAGTAGAGCAATGAAACAGAACATCAGTCTATTGGTCACATCACGTCTTCTCATTCAGCTCGTCTTCTACATCGCTGGTTGTTCCTCTCACTCCCGCTATCGTCACTCACGGTGTCTGCTCCCCGTCTCCTCCCACATCACGTCATCCTCGCTGCCATCCATGGCATTTGATACGCAACATTTCTTAAACCCATTAATGCTTTCTGGGGAAACGTCAGCCCATGCTTGCAAGATCCATTCACAGAGCAAACGTACTGCAGGCTTTTGGATTTTTCCAGACGGTGTCAGTGCGTGATTAGCAGCCAGGAGCCACTCTGTGGATCTCTTGTGCAGATGAACCTTGAATGGTTTGTTAACGACCACATCCAACACCTGCAGCTGGCTTGTCATTCCGCCCGGTATGATCACTAGGTCACTAGGTTTTGACTGGCTCAGTCAAGTGTCCACTAAGGGCAGGCGCTGGGCTTGTCCTGTGTCGCAATGACAGGTGTCTGATGTCTCTGCTTCGTTTATCACCATTGTCTTAAAATTGGCATCGTAACTTCGTCTCTCCTGTTTATTAACTTGCCCTACTTTTGAGCCACTTTTTTCAAGTTGGTCGCGGTGTCTCTCCATTTCTATCTCTCCAGGTAACTATTTTTATGTACTGTTACTTTAAGACTTTGAGTTACTTTAAGTGTCGCGCGGTGTCTCGGAACAGTCGTTTGGCGCGATCTGTTGTTGCGCAATTACATGTGCAATTACGGTACATCGAAAAGTCTAAACCCCGATTATAAGACGACCCCTCTTTTTCAGATTTTTTTCTTGGAAAAAAACCCCGTCTTATATTCGGGTCAATACGGTAATAATAATAATAATAAAAAAATATTGAAATTGGCTGATAAAATAAAATAAAAATAAAAGGAGTCTCACTTCATTTGCATGACCAGTATGAGGATGCCGAGGAAACACAGGGAACAGAAGACCACCAGAATTGCAACAGGGAATCTAGAGACTGAGAATGGAAATAAAAACAAGATTTCATAACTCCCTACCTCTCTCTACCTATTTACTATGTATAGTTTACATATTTATTGTTTACATACCTATATATGTGTATACATTTATATATATATATATATATATATATATTTTGATACAACTGCATACCCCTGCCTACACTACATGTTTATACTTATACTTGAATAGATATACCTATAATTCTGCACATATCTCATATCTACTCTATAAGTCATTTTATACCTGTTTTTAGGAGACAGTTTTTACATATTTTACATATTATTCAACAACTGTACATTATATATATTACCGTGCACTTTACTGCAACATTTGCACTCTGGTTAAGATGCCAAATTCCTTTCGATGTAGTGCTGTACACTGACAAAACGCTAACGTTGTGGTACTACAGAAGGACTTGCTTCACGCATGCATTGTTTCTGTGCAAAAGTTGGGACTTCTGCTCTTGATCTGATTTGGAAAAATGACATCAGCGGTCTGACTTTCTACCTGCGTGTTGCGACAAATCGATTCCAGCGTCGGTTTCGATTTAACGTTGCAAACCGGACATTTTTGGAATTGGTATATTTTAAGCAGTACTTTCTAATATGCCCCCCTCCCCCCCGCCCATTTTGAGTAGAGAGCGTGGAACACGGAGAACACAGAGAGAAGACCCCCCCACCCCCCCGGGGGAGTCACCTTTGGATGGAACGTGGATGAAGAGGGACTCGCTGAACGCTCCGAACTCTTTGGAGGACATTATCTTAGACCTCACCCGGACCTCGTGGTCCACGTTGGTCTGGAGGCCGTACAGCGACGTGTCCGTGTGCCTCTGAAGGCTTTTCTATAAATACATACATACATACATACATACATACATACATAAATAAATAAATAAATAAATAAATAAATCATAAAGGAGAGCGTTGGGAAACAACCAACCAATGAACCGGGGTGGGTTGGGGGTGGGGGGGGGGGTGGTTAGAGCAAGGTTGTGTCCTCAGTTTAACCATTAGCCCTGAGAGCGGCCGGCGATCCGGTCAACACAAGGACGTGACCTTTGGAATTGTTTTGAAGCCGTTTCAGCGCTCGACGGCGACCATCCGACGCCGTCGGACAGTGCAAACCGAGAGGGTTTTCAACTGAATTCTGAATCTTTTTGAAAGCAAATATCGTGGTCCTCATCACTTTGGTTTATTTAATTAATAATCATTTTTAAAAAATCTCAAAAAAGGTAATTCAACAAAAGAGGTAAGAGAACTTAGTCACTAGAAGTCATCATAAGTGCATTTCCTTCCGAACAACAAGCCTCCAAGAGCAGAACCAGCGGTGTTCAGGTAAAAAGTAGCTATAATAAGTTGCACAATAGAGCAAAAAATGTGCCGACAAAAGAACTCACAAGCCAACAGAAATTGAGCTAAAAAGACCCCGGGTGTGCTAAGAGGAAAGGTCGCTGATTATCCGTGTATATATATATATATATATATTATTTTTTTTTTTAAACGTGCATTTTCGACACACAGATTCGGACGCCCACCGCTTTCCATGGCGCCGAGGTGACCTCGCGGTGCTGCACCTCGTACTGCAGGGACATCCAGCCGGTGCGGACGTCCGCCGTCTGCGGAGCCTCCCAGGTCAGCTTGACGTCAAAGTGTCTCCCGCTCAGGGACATGGCGGTCAGCAGGGTCCAGTTGAGGCCCACGGGCGGATCGGGTTGCACTGGAGAAAAAAGAACATGAAAAGGAATAGTTACCTCACTGCTCCTGACGTGCTGGCTGTCTCGTTGCACGGCTGACACCACTGTCGGTGGATTAATGTGTGTATGTTAAAAGTCCTTATTTGAGGAACTATTGTGCTTCAAAGTATATGTTAAGACAATTTTGAAAAATGATATATAATATATCGCTCTTTATTACTACTACTACTACTACTACTACCACTACTACTGCTATTAACAACTTGAAATAAGACCACACTTCTGAAACAGAAGCAAGAAACTGCACTCCAGCCACCAGGCCTATGTGCCTTGTTGCAGCTCCCGGGGGATATGTGTCTATACACACACACACACACACACACACACACACACACACACACACACAGACACAGACACAGACACACACACACACACACACACACACACACACACACACACACACACACACACGTTTCTGAAACACACACACAACAGAGAGGACACAATGTGACGTGGTACCGATTCCCTCGACGTTGAAGAAGGCCTCGTCGTACAGCACCGAGCGGTCCCTGGAGCACAGCTGGACGCTGTAGTACGTCCAGATGTTGGTGTGGTTCTGGCTGAAGAAGCACTCGCTTGGCCCGTACTGGGGGCACTCCTTGGAGCTCCTGGGGAGACACCGTAGAGTGAGACACCGTGGAGTGAGACACCGTGGAGTGAGACACCAAAGAGTGAGACACCGTGGAGTGAGACACCGTGGAGTGAGACACCAAAGAGTGAGACACCATAGAGGGAGACACCGTAGAGGGAGACACCATAGAGTGAGACATCGTAGAGTGAGACACCGTGGAGTGAGACACTGTGGAGTGAGACACCATAGAGGGTGAGACACCGTGGAGTGAGACACCGTGGAGTGAGACACCAAAGAGTCAGACACCAAAGAGTGAGACACCGTGGAGTGAGACACCGTGGAGTGAGACACCGTGGAGTGAGACACCATAGAGGGAGACACCGTAGAGTGAGACACCATAGAGGGAGACACCATAGAGTGAGACACCATAGTGGGAGTCACCATCGAGTGAGACACCAACGAGTGAGACACCGTCGAGTGAGACACCGTAGAGTGAGACACCGTCGAGGGAGACACCGTCAAGGGAGACACCGTCGAGTGAGACACCATCGAGTGAGACACCGTAGAGTGAGACACCGTAGAGTGAGACACCATCGAGTGAGACACCATCGAGTGAGACACCATAGAGTGAGACACCGTAGAGTGAGACACCGTAGAGTGAGACATCAAAGAGTGAGACACTTTCATCCCATTGTCATTAACATTACACTTGCATACGTTGCTGGACTCTCTGGACTCATCACAGTTACTGCACTGTATTCATGCTGCACTACTGACACTTTAAAATGCTTTTCAAGATTTTTGCATTTAACCGTCACTTTGCTGCTCTTTTTTTGTTAATTTTTATTGTATATATCAATTTTATTATTTTTATTTTGATGGTATTGTTTTGGAGATGGAGCGTACTGCGGGAGGGAATGGGGAATGGGGAAGCGTTCCAATGTACCTGTACCTGCAATTGGCCAATACAAATATCTTGTATCTTGTATCTCGGTGCTTCCTGTAACTGCTCGGTAAGTCTTAAAAGAAAGACATTGTGCTGTGTATTTATTTGCATAGTAGAAACCAAACAAAGAGAAACGTGTCTGCCTCGTTGGGCTGGAATGCCGCAGCTGTGCCTTAACACCTTATCGCATAGACGCAATAAAAGCCAGAGAAGGAACGGTTTGTGATAAGAGCGCACCTGGTTGGATTGGCTACTTCCTACACATCAAACACACCACACCACAGAGGCCTACAAGGCCACCACATTCCTCCAGACGTGTTGGTCATATGTTATTGTTTTTGTTTTATCTTCTTCTTACTTTGTGTTAATGTAGAACAGCCTGAGGTCGCCGGGCTGCGAGAGGTTCTGGAACGTTCCGACCGTCCAAGTGCAGCGGAACGTTTCCATGTCGTTGGAAACGCAGCCGGTGAGATGGGGAAGGACTGGCCGGAGAGAGAGAGAGAGAGAGAGAGAGAGAGAGAGAGAGAGAGAGAGAGAGAGAGAGAGAGAGAGAGAGAGAGAGAGAGAGAGAGAGAGAGAGAGAGAGAGAGAGAAAAACATTACAGGTTAAACACACACTTGGTAACGTGGCGTGTAGTAGTGTAGTAGGAGCCTGGTGCGACTTGTGTGTTTGCGAATGTGTTTGAACACATGTTCCTTGGGGGCTGGCTAGCCGGAATTTAACCCCGGGGGGCCGGGGCGTGGGAAGGTGGGCTGAGTTCCTGGAAGTGTGTGACCTCTCATCCGTGGAAGAAGAGCAAACTATTTGAAGGGCTTGAAACGCACCTTCCAGAAGCACGACTCGAGCCACAGCTCAGAAGTGTTTGCGCAGGCAAAGAAACCTATTTAAAAAAAAAAGTCTAACCAATTTCCAAAAGGAAATATACGTGATATGAGAATATGACGATAACGATGATGAGGATAATAACAACCTCACGCCAGAGTATTTAATCCTCGATATACACAACCATATCATAACATATCCTTTATAAGCAGCGCAGTTGCTCGCTCTTACGCAATAGTCCATCACAATGCAAACAACGGCTTTTAAAGCAGGCGTTACAACTAGCTTTAATATCATATCACAGTATCGAGGGATTTAAAATCCCACATGACAATATCCCTCTCACTCAACAATCCACCGCAATGCACAGGGATTAGCACTCGGTTCAGTGTGTGTGTGTGTGTGTATTACAAATGAATTACATTCAGAGTGACTGCTGCCAAGGACAAAATGTCTCCTTCGCCGCCGAACTTGGCGCTGGGTACGGACACGCATCTTCTCGCCTGCATGCGCCTCTGGGGGACGTGTTTGGTCCAAGGAGATCCAATATAAAAATAACCTGTTTACCAGGTTCCATGACACCTACCAGGAACGGCACACACACACATGCGATACTACTCGGCGACGGCCGGGCTCTAGTTTCCAGTCGGTCATAATGTTGAATAGGCATGTGTGTAGTGTAGTGTAGTGTGGAGTAGGACCGTGTTCCACTGTTGCTGCACCGCTGTGTTCGGCGTGGCTCCCGGGGTAAGACGAGGAGGGCGTGGGGGGGGGGGGGGGGTGTAAGGGGTGGTTTGAGGTTTGGTCCGGTTTGTGCTTACATGAGATGGTTTTGATGATGGTCTGGAAGCCGCTCTTTTAAGAAATGTGTTTGCACAGCGAGCCGTGAGCTTGACTTCACACGTCAATACGCAGAGTGCGAGAAGTGCTGCGCAAACACGGAGAGGCGAAGCCGCGCTGCCGCGCCACGCAAACACGCACATACTCACTACTCGCTTAGGGCCTACTTACTTACTCACTAACTAACTAACTTACTTACTTACAAGTAAGTACATGTTCCATTTTGAATGCATTAAAGCTGGGGTTCTCAGACATGTTGAGGGCCAGGGTAACCCTTACAGGGCCAACATGTCCAAGGCTGCCCTCAAAATCGTTGTGTTGTACTTTGGGATGCCATTGGAACTATTTGTATTCCAAAACGTTTGGACCTAAATACATCAGGCCTGTTTCATTAGCATAAACTGAAACCCATTTCAATTTGAATCTTGTTAATACCACTTATCTACTTTTAAGCCAAGGGGTCATTTTACTCAAATTGCATTTTGTCTCAACTTGACAGCATTTAAACGTAAAAGCTTTCAGAACAGTTAACAGTAAAAAGGTCAACAGCCACAAGAATAGTCCTATGACTATGAACAGTAACAAGATGAACAGTAACAATACATAGTCCTATGACTATGAACTGGAACAAGATGAACAGTAACAATACATAGTCCTATGACTATGAACTGGAACAAGATGAACAGTAACAATACATAGTCCTATGACTATGAACAAGATGAACAGTAAAAAGACAGTCCTATGACTATGATCAGTAACAAGATAAACAGTAACAACAGCCATACAAGACATACATTAGTCCTAATAAAGACAGCCACTTCTACAGCTGACTTTCAGTAAGCGCTTCAACTTTCAAATAATGAACGCATTGCGATTCATGACCGATTGACGTGAAGTGTCACCGAGTTCATATTGGCCCGAAACGAACAAGGGGTGGAGATATGCTTGGTTTATTGGCCTGATGTGCGAGATATGCTTGGTTTATTGGCCTGAGATATGCTTGGTTTATTGGTTCCCCCCCCCGGCCGGGTATGGGTCACAGAACCCCAGGGGTACCCACTTTGGGAACTACTGGAGTGCATACAGAACGGGGCGACTTGCTGTACCCACACCGGGGTGACTTTGTGTGATGTAACTCCGCTTATTGTCCCTCCGCTACAGCCGCATATGGACGCAGTTTGTCCCGCTGAAAACATTTTGTGCTTGTGGAGTAAACAACAGAGGGGGGTAATGTTTATTTAGAATACCCCCGCCCCCCCCTTGTGTACCACCACTCCTGTCCCGCGACCTCCTGTCACTCTCAGAGGCCTCATTTCTAAGTGATTGTAAAACGCTCTCTCTCTCTCTCTCTCTCCTCTCTCTCTCTCCCTCTCCTCCTCTCTCTCTCTCTCCTCTCCTCTCTCTCCCTCTCTCCTCTCTCTCCTCTCTCTCTCTCTCTCTCGCATCAACATGTAAACAGAAGAATAAGCCTTCCACCAGTTTGTATTCCACATTTGTGTTTGTGCATTGTTGGCAACTGTTGAAAGCCT
>JANIIK010007695.1:15000-25000 GCA_027704905.1 Muraenolepis orangiensis
TCGTGCATCAACGAGTGAAAGACACGCACACACACGCGCGCGCACACACACGCTCACACGCGCGCGCACACACACACACACACACACACACACACACACACACACACACACACACACACACACACACACACACACACACACACACACACACACACACACACACACACACACACACACACACATGGTTTAAACATGCACCAAATCTCTATTTATTTATTTTCAATCGTGGGTCATGGCAAGAGCTTCCTTTTTCCACACATAAAGATTCATATTTATATGAATTTATGATCTTACACTTTAAAACCATCATCAATAGCCCCAACCCCAAATGATACAGGTGAGATTATACAGGGCCATATTGCATGTTGTGATTATTGAATGTTTAACCACCCACAATTAGTTGAAGTCCTGTACAAGGATTGTAACCGGGGCAATCTTCATGCTAATCTAATATGTTGCATTGGTTCCTCAACGCTGCTGATAAGGAACTAGTGTTGTGGGGATCTGTGGTGTGTCGTCACTTTAATGCCGACAGAACGCAGCGCCATTCTCACCTGCCCAGTGGGAACGAGTGAGTGATTTCGGAACACTGCCAGTGGCGTAGCGGAGGCCCCCGCAGCCCCCGCGGTGCGGGGGAGCCCCGGAGTGTAGGAGGCCCCCACCCCCAGGGCCCCCCCCCCCTCCCTGTTAAGTTGCTAGGCACCAGGGCTTGACTGGCCATCTGGCATACCTGCCGGCCCGGACCACCACCCTACCATCGGACTTCACGATCGCGACAATTGTTTTCGCTGTACTGTACTTGTGCTGTGCAATGACAATACATTTGAATCTAATCTAATCTAATCTAATCTTACGTGAGAAGCTAAAACCACACCAGGCCCTAAGCTTCATCGCTAGAAGGTCTTTTATTTACTGCCTGGTATCCGTTACACTCGCTAACATGTTACAAACAGTATGTAAACAAGTGTTCTATTTGGGACCAACCTTTACTGGAATTGGTGACGTTGCATTACACAAAGTACACGCAGGCCCCTCTTAATTATTGATAATGACTCAGAAAAAAGTTTTTTTGAATCCACTTTTTAGGCCATAGAATGACGAAACACAGGGGAACCGTGTGCTGTTTTATTGGGGAAATTCCTGATCCCGGTGGAGCTATTGACCTATTGAGCAACCTCCATTAGTTAAATATGTCTGAGGTCCTGTCCGTCGGAGCACAATGAGAACTGCCGTCAAAGTTCCCACAATGCAGGTAATACGAACTAAATGTCTTCATTTGTTTAGTAATACCCACACACTGTCCTTTTCTTTAACCATTCCTAATGTTGTCATCATTAATTTGCCGTAACTTAACTTGTGTTAACCTTTTTCGATATGTTTTTGGATTTGTCCTCTAGGCTAGCTTCGCTATTGGTCTCATCTCATACGTCTTGCTGCTCTTTGGTCCTTATCCATCTCGGTATGTTTACCCAACTTAGTTTACTTTGCATTGCCGTGTTGCCAAAAGCCAGTTGATTTTAATATCAATAAATGTTGTCATGTTATTGCATATCATACTGATGATATATCCCATCACATTACTGTGTACAGTATATAATAACTAATTCCCTGGAAGCACAGGCAGACACACAAGTGGCTTTCTCATAACGGGTTTATTCCTCTTCGAATCCACCGTGAAAACGACACATAAACAAACAGTATAAATGACAAACATAGAACCATGTTAGACACACAAGAACATTCACAGCATGGGAGATGACTTTAGCAAAGTAATAAACATCAAATAAATACTATACCTCGTTGGCTGCATGCTCTGAAAACAGAGGAAAGTATTCTTCAGTCCTTACAACTTTATAAGAAAATACATAAACTAACGGAGCTGTAAAAGTATCTGTGCAGCTTACTCTCAGTTTCTTGTCTCGCTCTCTCTCTCTAACTCATGCGTGAGCTTGGACTTCAAAATAAAACTCTAAATATTGCACGCATGAAATATTACAACAAATGATAATACAACAATTGACAAAAATACACAATGTAAAACAGTAAAAGTCCTTTTAGCACGAGCACTGGAAGCGTGGCTACCACACGGCTAGTGGTAGCCGATAGGCCACAGCGGTCAGAGCTAGTGCTCAACCAGAGCCAGAACAGTCCTCTCTAAAGAGCCCAAACAGCAGGAACCCAGGGAGGGGTAGCCAGGAGTGGGCCAACAGTTTAAAGGGCCCCACCATGTTCAGCCACAGCGCAGCCCCAACGCTGAAAGGAGACAGCTGGAGCGGTTTCCAATACTCCCACGAACAGTCACGCACTGCGCCCAGGGTAGTCTCCAATGGAGCAATCAGTCCTCCCCTGTCGGAAAAGAACCCCGTCTTTCTCCACTAGGTGGTCCCATTGACGCAAAAGCGCCATGACTGGCCTGTTTAGCTGCGTCCTCTCAGCTGAAGTAGGCGGAGCCTTCCGTCGCCACAGCTACAACGTAGCTACAACACCAGGGGGGTCTTTAACGACAAGAATCCCACAGCATCACCTTGCCACACAGCTCCACATCCAGCTCCAAGTAGCCCACATATGGAATCGCTAAGCCGTTAGCTGCTCGCAGCTGTAGTGACATGAGCGAAGGCCATCATGGCCCCGAGGTGCCAACTGCGCCAAGAAGAAACCTTCAGTTACGGTGGACACCATGGAACCAGTGTCCACCGAGCATGGAACCAGTGTCCACCGAGCATGGAACCAGTGTCCACCAGCATGGAACCAGTGTCCACCGAGCATGGAACCAGTGTCCACCGAGCATGGAACCAGTGTCCACCGAGCATGGAACAGTGACACCTCCAATCAAGACATTAATGTTTGGACAAGAAGCAATCAAGTCAACAGCTGCATTTTCCTATAAGCCTGTAGACTCCCCAACTGAGCCGTGGCTCGGCAGCTCAGTGGGCATCAGTTTTCCGACTGGTGGGACAAATTAGCTGGCAAAGCAGCACTCAGTTTCACACCAGCAGTATAATTAGTCTGACGTCTGGGAGGGACCAACTCGCCATTACATTCTCGGGCAAAATGACCAGGTAGTTGGCACCTTCGGCAGATTAATGGACCGCTACGGGAACTTTGACCCTGGAAGTGAGAGGCCTGCAGAGAGGCTACAGTCTGAGTGAGATGGTTCAGCTGCTCCTGTTGGCGCTTCAAGAGATCCATCAAGTCACTCAACCCTGGCTCAGGTGGAGCAACATGAGGGGTGGGTTTAAAACGACCCTGCACCACATACTGAAAACCATAAGAAGTTGGAAGCGAGGAGCTACGCTCCCTAGCACCCCCTGGAAGACCCTCCCTCTCCACCTAATAGCCTCGCCACGAAGGTCCAGTAAGGTATCAGTTGGCTGGCGACGAACAAGTTGTTTAAGTTCCCGGCGAAGGGAACTGTCCAAAACATGCTCATTAAACTGATCCCGAAGCAAAACATCTGCATTAGGCATCCCATCGGGTGCATGCTGCTTGACCATTAAAGCCATATGGACTAAGAAAAACTCCTGCAGCGTCTCTCGCCTTCCAGCTGGTGCCGAGAAAAGAAAGCCGGTTGTAAGGTGACATAGGACTGAGCACTAGCATATAGCCCTTTCAAGATGGCAAGAACCCGGGCTGGGTCTCCTCGCTTAAGATTAAGCGAAACTTAATCTCCTCCCTCGCTTCTCCCGCCAAATGAGCAGCACCAACAACAGTCAGACGCTTTCTGGAGTAGAGACGTGAAAGACGAAGCACGAGCGTAACCCCGGGTATCTGAAGGAGCGCACAGTGCCGCCCAACGATCAAAGCGTCGGCAGCGCTGGCACAGCGCCATGCAGCGGCACGGAGTGAAAATATGTCCTGTCACTCTTAGAAAATACACATAGCTGCACTTACAATAACATTGAGATTGGCTGAATTCCTTCTCTACTACATAGTGCGGTCGCCATTTGTAGCGCTGTCCGAAATTGGTTGATTATGAATTGCTGTGCCCTATATATAGGGCGCTCAATGTATCCCACAATGCATCACGATAAGAAGTGCGCACCGATGACCACTACCCAAACACATATAGACCATCATGCATTGCGCTAAAAGATAAATAAATGCAGGAACGGGGACATTTGCAATTATTTTATTATATTAGTTAATTTAGTTTATACATTTTTGTTATTTTTATACATACAATGCTGTCAGTATTTATTGGTAAGTATTATTATTATTATTATTATTATTATTATTATTATTATGTTATCATCGTACTTGTAGGTCTGGCACGTGTAATTATGCGACAGCAATGACGTCATTAACAGCGACTCAAGTCAAGTAGTGTCAGAAAGTACTTTTTTAGTCATTTAGCCGATGAGCTCACTAATATAAAGGGCCTTACATTTAGTGTAACTCCCTATTAGGGAGAAGGGAGTAGGGAGTGATGTCGGACACAGCTGCGCACAGCTGCACGTTCTACGCACGTCTATGTCGTCCTTTCAATTGTCTTATTGTTTATGAGGCTCTATAACTATTGTCTTATTGTTTATGAGGCTCTATAACTATTTTCTTATTGTTCATGAGGCTTTATAACTGTTGTCTTATCGTTTATGAGGCTCTATAACTATTGTCTTATTGTTTATGAGGCTCTATAACTATTATCTTATTGTTTATGAGGCTTTATAACTGTTGTCTTATCGTTTATGAGGCTCTATAACTATTGTCTTATTGTTTATGAGGCTCTATAACTATTGTTCTATTGTTTATGGGGCTCTATAAATATTGTCTTATTGTTTATGAGGCTTTATAACTGTTGTCTTATCGTTTATGAGTCTCTATAACTATTGTCTTGTTGTTTATGAGGCTCTATAACTATTGTTTTATTGTTTATGGGGCTCTATAAATATTGTCTTATTGTTTATGGGGCTCTATAAATATTGTCTTATTGTTTATGAGGCTCTATAAATATTGTCTTATTGTTTATGAGGCTCTATAACTATTGTCTTACTGTTTATGAAGCTTTATAACTGTTGTCTTATTGTTTATTAAGCTCTATAACTATTGTCTTATTGTTTATGAGGCTCTATAACGATTGTCTTATTGTTTATGAGGCTCTATAACTGCGATTAAGTACATGCACTGCATGGACTTCGACGGGATAATCTAAAACGCTTAACGTTAAAAGACTTAACGTAACTTAAGAGTTACAAAACCGTGATCAATAATCACCAAATGATTGATTATTGATCGCGGTTTTGGAACTCTTAGTTACGTTAAGCCTTTTCTTTATAATGGCATGGATGGAGAGGAAAACCCTTAATGTAATATAACGTCCGTTATAATACGATATATGGGTTTTCTTAACAGGTGGAAGTGCTAACGACAAGACATATTCGAGAGACATTTGGTGATTATCGATCGCTGTTTTGGAACTTTAAAGTTACGTTAAGCCTTTTCACGTTAAGCGTTTTAGACTTTGACCCGCTCACTTGTTGTCACCAAGGTGGTGATATTAGTTTCACACCTAAAACACTGACAAAGAAGTGCTGACTGCCTTTTCAATCCCAAATTTTTTTTTGTCTTAGTGGCCAACAACAGCCGGTGCACTGCCAATGGGGCCCCTACGGAGAGTGGTCCGAATGCGACGCTTGCACCAAAACAAGGGTAGTTATATATAGTTATATATATATATATGTCAGTGGTGAAGTGTCAGGGCCTTCAAGGTATTCAGAGAAGACCCTGGAACTCTCAGATGAAACAACAATTAATTTATTGTATTAATAAAATGTAATACAATTGAATAAAATGTAATAACATTTAAATAAAATGAATAAATGAGAATCGTATCTGTGTTGTTGATCTGTTATATTACAGTGTTACGTTGATTTGTTTGTCTTTCTCGGTCCATGCACTACGCATTTGACGCATGCTTTGGCCCTTAGACTGAATGAGAGCGTACGTTTGGATGGACAATTTGATCAACCAATCATATAGTGATTTGTAGCCAGTGGGCGTATTCTTTCAGATTTCCCCACAGGTCCATAGTGCGCTAGAAGGTTCACTGGCTCGCTCTAGCGCAGTGCTACGTTTTTTCTACGTAGGTTTTTGACGTCAAAATGGCAACAGGTGAAGATGATGTTGTTGCGGAATTGTTGTTAGTACCCTTTTCAAGACGACCATTCAGTGTAAAGATGGACATTATAAAACAGTTTTAACGATCCCCTTCACCACTGCATCTGTGGAAAGGACATTTTAATATTAGAAAAACTTATGGAGGAACAGAACAGGACAATCCCGACTGCATTAGCTTCCATAGCTATTGAAAGCAACTTCTTTTGGATCTGAAAAGCAGTGATCAGCTTTATGACCGGGTTATCGAAACATCTAGATGGACATGAGAATGGATTTTGTCTTTAAGTGAACATCATTGGTGAGTGAGACTCATTTGTCTTTGCTGGTTTTTGGTGCAGTGTTGCATCTCGTTGAGCTTGCATTTTTTTGACTTGATCTTTCTTTGTATCGCTTAACGTGAAAACGCTTCACGTAACTAAGAGTTACAAAACCGCGATCAATAATTACCAATTTCTCTGGCATATGTCTTGTCATTAGCACTCACCTGTCAAAATATCTCAACTTAAATCCTACTATTATGGACGTTATGTTACATGAAGTGTTTTCCTCTATTGAGCCAGTAAGAAAAAGTCTTAACGCAGCTTTATGAGAGGAAAACACTTAATGTAACATAACTTCCGTAATGGTAGGATTTCGGTTTTGATTTCTAATGACAAAGACATTTGGTGATTATTGATCGCTGTTTTGGAACTTTAAGTTACGTTAAGCCTTTTCACGTTAAGCGTGTTAGACTGTCCCTTTCTTCGATAGATAGTGTGGTGGTCTGTGTTGTGCTGTTACTTCACTACATGGACACTGCTTTACAACTATGGTCAACTTGGACATTTGCTGCGACAATCTGATCTGCCTAAATGAGATAACGCATAAAGTCTGACTAGACACCGAATGTCTCGAATGCGGGTGGGGGTCTACAGAAGGTCCAGTTGTGATAGACACGGTTCACCACAGAGATATATATATATGTATATATCAGTGGTGAAGCGTCAGGGCCTTCAAGGTATTCAGAGAAGACCCTGGAACTCTCAGATGAAACAAATTAAACAAAAAATCGAATTAATTGTATTAATAAAATGTAATACAATTTAATCTAATTTAAATAAAATTAATAAATGAGAATGGTATCTGTGTTGTTATCTGTTATATTACAGTGTTACGTTGATTTGTTTGTCTTTCTCGGTCCATGCACTACGCATTTGAGTGGTTTTGTGTTGGAAAAACAATGCAACCAATCAGATATTTTTCTAGGTTGCTTGGAAGAATATCCTTCAACCAAAGTATTCCCGATGACTTTGGCCCTTAGACTGAATGAGAGCATACGTTTGGATTGACAATTTGATCAACCAATCATTTAGTGATTTGTAGCCAATGGGCGTATTCTTTCAGATTTCCCCACAGCTCAATAGGAAGCTAGAAGGTATACTGGCTGGAGCGAGAGTGGATCTAGCGTAGTGCTACGTTTTTTCTACGTAGGATTTTAAGTCAAAATGGCGAAGGCGAAGATCGCGACATAACCCCCCCCCCCCCCCCCCCCCCGTTGGACTTCACGATGTTCGCGATCGCGACCCCCCCGTCGGACGGTGATAGTGGGGGGGTCGCCAGTCTCCAGCACTGTTATTTTGGGGGTCGCGGGCTGAAATGTTTGGGAACCCCTGGTCTACAGAAGGTCCAGTTGTGATAGACACGCTTCATCGTTCATCGTTTTTTAAATGAATACAATTCTGCTGTCGCGATGTCGGCTGCAATCGTCACCACCGTTCGTTCATTGTTGTCGGTGGTTTTGCGTTCAGGTGCGCGTGCGTCCCGTGGAAGTGTTCGCCCAGTCGCGAGGAACCCTGTGCGCCGGAGAGGCTGCCCAGGAGGCCTTGTGCGTACCGGACACCGCCTGCCCGCTGCAGACCGGCTGCAGGGATCGATTCCGCTGCACTTCCGGTACGTCGAGCTTCTTAACATGATGTCACACGACGTGTCCATCCAGGAGCATGTCGGCAACCCCTCTTTTATCATGTTATCAAAAAAAAAGTTATGCGCTCTACTTAGTCCTGTGGTTTGTTTTTAGTTTTTTGGATGATTTGCCATTTTTTATGCACAGCTATACTAAAGTGAAATGCTCCGACAAATTGTATACGTTCTAAAGGCGTGTGTGTGTGTGTGTGTGTGTGTGTGTGTGTGTGTGTGTGTGTCCCGTAGGCCAGTGTATCGGCTTGTCTCTGGTGTGTAACGGAGACCAGGATTGTGAGGACGGCCTCGACGAGAGAGACTGCAAGGGTGTCAACCGCTCCGTCTGTGACACGGACAGAACCCCGCCCAACTCCGACCTCACTGGTCGAGGGTGAGCAGAACTCACAGTCCGTTCGTAGTGAACAGCGGAATAGAGTAGAATAAAAATACATGGGGTGGAATAGGAATACATTGAATGAAATTAAATGTAATAGTAGACAATGAGTAGTAGTAATATAATTTAAACTACGACACTTAAATACATGGGTGCCGGTGGGGGGGCAGGGAGATAGGAATACGTTGAATGCAATGAAATTGAGTACAATATAATTGAAACTACACACTAGTGTAGTTTCTAGTTTCTAAAGCAGCACTGCAGTATTGCAGGTCTATTCAGATCATCGGAATGCCTTTATTGTCATTGCACAAGTACAACCAATTGTGTTGCAATGCTCTACGGTGCACTCTATACACACAAACCAGCAATTGGAAATATAAAAAAATAAATAAAAGAAACTGACTTAAATTGCCAAAAATATGTAAAAAATATATAAATATACAGTTGCAAGAACAAGTATGTGAACCCTTTGGAATTACCTGGATTTCTGCATAAATTGGTCATAAAATGTGTTCTGACCTTCATCTGAGTCACAACAATAGACAAACACAGTCTGCTTAAACTAATACCACGCAAACAATTATATGTTTTCATGTTTTGATTGAACACACCATGTAAACATTCACAGTGCAGGGTGCAAAAGGTATGTGAACCCCTATGCTTATGACTTCTCCAAGAGCTAATTGGAGTCAGGAGTCAACCTGCCAACCTGGAGTCCAATCAATGAGACGAGTTTGGAGGTGTTGGTGAAAGCTGCACTGCCCTACAAAAAACACACACCAGTTTGGAGTTTGCTATTCTCAAGAAGCATTGCCTGATGTGAACCATGCCTCGCACAAAAGAGCTCTCAGAAGACCTACGATTAAGAATTGTTGACATGCATAAAGCTGGAAAGGGTTACAAAAGTATCTCTAAAAGCCTTGATGTTCATCAGTCCACGGTAAGACAAATTGTCTATAAATGGAGAACGTTCAGCACTGTTGCTACTCTCCCTAGGAGTGGCCGTCCTGTAAAGATGACTGCAAGAGCACAGCGCAGAATGCTCAATGAGGTGAAGAAGAATCCTAGAGTGTCAGCTAAAGACTTACAAAAATCTCTGGCACATGCTAACATCTCTGTTGACGAATCTACAATACGTAAAACACTGAACAAGAATGGAGTTCATGGGAGGACACCACGGAGGAAGCCACTGCTGTCCAAAAAAAACATTGCTGCACGTTTGAAGTTTGCAAAACAGCACCTGGATGTTCCACAGCACTACTGGCAAAATATTCTGTGGGCAGAAGAAACCAAAGTTGAGTTGTTTGGAAGGAACACACAACACTATGTGTGGAGAAAAAAAGGCACAGCACACCAGCATCAAAATCTCATCCCAACTCCCAAAGTACGGTGGAGGGGGCATCGTGGTTTGGGGCTGCTTTGCTGCCTCAGGGCCTGGACAGATTGCTATCATCGACAGAAAAATGAATTCCTAAGTTTACCATGACATTTTGCAGGAGAACTTAAGGCCATCTGTCCACCAATTGACGCTCAACAGTAGATGGGTGATGC
>JANIIK010007696.1:0-15000 GCA_027704905.1 Muraenolepis orangiensis
GCGAACGCGCTGGCTTGCCCCTCCTGCACCTGGTTGTGGTCCAGCTCTAAGACCTCCAGGCGGCTGAGGCCTTCGAATATCCTGTCCCCCAGGACATGGATGCGGTTGTGGCTGAGGCGTAGCTCCTCTAGGTACTGGAGGTCACGGAAGGTCCTGGGCCTGATCCCGGCCAGAGAGTTGTTGGAGAGGCGCAGGACGTGGAGGCTGTACAGTCCCGAGAAAGTATCGTCGTGAATAGCCGTGAGTCTGTTGTTGGTGAGGTCCAACCATCGGAGGGACTTCATTCCCACGAAGGCTCTCGGCGCCACCGTGCCGATCTGGTTCTGGGCCAGATAGAGCTTCTGTAGTTTGGAGAGTTTGGTGAACACGTTTGCCTTGATGACCTTGAGGGAATTCCCGGTGAGGTCCAACTCTTTGAGCTCGGTGAGACTCTGGAAGAGCTGTGGCTGCAGGTAGGCCAGTCGGTTCCCCGCCAGCACCAGTTCCCTCAGCCCCTGCAGCTCCTGGAACACGGCCTCAGGGAACGCGGCGATAGAGTTCCAGCCCAGGTTGAGGAGCCACATGTGGGTCAAGCCGGCAAACAGCCGTTCGTCGACGCGCGACAGCTGGTTGTTGTGGAGGCTGAGCGAGGCCAGATTGGGCGTGTTCTGGAAAATGGTGCCGGGTATCGTCCGGAGACGGTTGCGCTCCAGGTGGATGTGAGCGAGGGACCGTAGCCCCCGGAACACCTGGGGGTCCAGCGTGGCAAGTTGGCCGCTCTGGAGATTCAGAAATTCCAGGCTGGGGATGTCCTTAAAGGCGGCGGCCGGGAGGGAGGTGATCACGTTGCCGTCGAGCCAGAGGGAGTAGGCAGATGCGGGCATGTTGGCCGGCACCTGGGTGAGATTCCGCGAGCTGCAGTACAAGTGGAGCTCTTGGCTTAAGTCGTCTTGCAGACAGGAGCAGCCCTTGGAGCAGGGAACAGGTTCGGCCTCGGCCTCGGCCTGCCTCTCGGCCCCCTGGGCGGATGTGCCCAGCGCCCACACCACCAGGAGCAGAGTAGATTTATGCATACCAGCTGTGTGGACAGCATACAAAACAGTGTTAAGCCTTGTAATGAAACAAGGGGATTTATATATACAGTACATATTTGAGTCATTCTGCCCTTTCTTAAAATTCAGTGATCATGAATTGAGGTCGGCGATCAGGAAAATACTGAACAGTCGACCTTTGGGCAATTGTTTGTATGCAGAGAGGAAAGCCAGCCAGCCAGCCAGACCCACTGAATATGGGTTTTACCTATTACCATCCATAACGCTATCGTACATTTCTGTCAGCAAATTAAGCTGCCAAACATTTTTAGAATTTCAAAGTTGTATGAAAACAGATGTTATGAACACATAATTATCACATTGATCATATATGTTGACATCACATTTTGAATCACCTATTTCACCGATCTGCATGAAAAGTAATTTGAGTTCCTGCATTAAAGCGACATTTAGGCCTACATGTGTAATAAAATACAACTAAGATCACACTTTGGCAAGGCAAGTCAGGCAAGATAAACACAACAATGAGAATGACCTCACAAACAGTCATGCATTATATCTATTCATCTCAACGTGTGAGCAAGCCAAGCTTCGCCTAATTTGCGTTCGTAATTAAATACTTACTTACAATAATAATACTATCCGAACAATTTGTGTCCTCACTCATGTACTTACATAGTGTGCAGTTCGAAGCCTAATAAAACTGTGTTTTAAACGGCCCTTTGCTGTTTACTGAAGCCCATGTCGCTGGTCTGTTTACTGTGGTATTGGACTCACAGGAGGACAGATAAGATGGACCATGCAATCCCTCTCATTTGTTAATGGTTCACTAGTTGAATCTTTGGCAGGAGAGGAAACTCCATCATAACGTCAACCGCGACAGTTTATTTACTTACGAATCAACTTACAATTCAGCATTTTATTTTATTTTATTTAGTTGTACAGACATCCATATACATATAACTGTTGTTTTGTGTTTGATGGTAAGATTAGTAACAGCAAAGCTTTATTTATTTCCTTTAATTTATTTCCTTTCCTTTCTTAGCAGTGTGGGTCATTTCAAGCGGTTAATTTCCAAATCATGTTTTAATTTAAAAAGTTTGAATGTCTAACTGCTAACCACATTTCTTGGTATCAGCTTTCATTATAAAAATCAATAAACTGGGCAGACTGTTCTGGGTAGCTGCATTCATTTCCCCCATAAGACCAAGATACTCCATACTACATGAATATGGGTTTTTTTTCAATTCTCATGTCATTCTTACATCCTCTACTATCTATGTTGTTATTGTGAACATTAGAATATGAAACTCATTAACTTAACATTAACTTAAACTTTCTCCAGAGCGTGATTATACAGTTGTCTTTCAAGATGATGTGGGGCTTCTCACCTCTGACAAGAACAGCTATTTCTACTCATGAATGTATTAATATTCTTACCCTAACCCTTTTTGATGTGGTCACTTTGTTTGATGTTTCACCATTTGACTGAATCATTGGCAGATAGCCGATGGAACGCATCATGTTCTCGTCTCCCCAATAGGGAGCACTGCTGGTCTTTTACTGGACCAGGACCAGGCGTCACACGTTTGTAACGGGAAGCTCGAACGTATACAGTCCCTCGTCAAGCTCGTACGTGTTTGTGTAGTTATCTTACCTGCCTATTGATGAGTGCCCTGTTGTAAGGCACTTTGGATATAGGTGTCTGCTAAATGACTGTGATGTCATATGACTGTGTTGACAATGGATGGAATCGGACAATAGCCGATAGACTGTTGCATGTCCACCCATCTTCCAACAAGTCATCTCCACAGGGATCACCTCTCTGAATCAGATTGCAGGACCCTTCGATGAGAACTATGCACAGGTTTGATATTGCCATTCCCATGAAGAGAAGGTTAAAGAAACCCTCATCCATCAGCCCTCCACCACCGCAATCCGCCCAAAGCATGGATCTTTATCCTCTATCTTTATCCTGAATGGGGAGTGAGCATTCCATTGTTCATCCAGAATCTTGAATCTTGGTGTTTGAGGGCTGGAGGTTACGGGGTTTCAATGTAATCCACTGTTGAACCGAGCTCTTCAAAGCTCCTCGAGCCGCAAAGTCTCCAAGAATCTCCCCAAGAATAAATCAGTACTACTAAACCACCTGCAGCAGGAGCGTGTACTGAGATGTTCTCATGGATGTTAGGATTGTTTGGTTTATTTCGTTTTTTGTCCTTAGTTACCGGGTAAGTCTAGCTAGTAGACCTGGAGGGTCTGATCCTCCAATCAGAATGCAGATTTGCTTTAGTTTAAATACATAACAGAGTATAATATTAAACAATGTATAACATGTATAGATATGTTTGACTTGTGTGTGTTTACACTGTAGGGATATACGAGATCCAGAGAAGCCACATCTTTTAACCGCTAAATCGAACCCAAAAATGTATCAATAAAATAAAATCAGATTTAATCAGTGTAGTAGTCGAGGCTGCCACATGTAATTGAAATGGCTTCTTGGGGGCCAGGTGAGGCTGCTTCAACCAGACTCTTATCAGTCTGACTGGGGCCAGGTGAGGCTGCTTCAACCAGACTCTAATCAGTCTGACTGGGGCCAGGTGAGGCTGCTTCAACCAGACTCTAATCAGTCTGACTGGGGCCAGGTGAGGCTGCTTTAACCAGACTCTAATCAGTCTGACTGGGGGTCAGGTGAGGCTGCTTCAACCAGACTCTAATCAGTCTGACTGGGGCCAGGTGAGGCTGCTTCAACCAGACTCTAATCAGTCTGACTGGGGCCAGGTGAGGCTGCTTCCACCAGACTCTAATCAGTCTGACTGGGGCCAGGTGAGGCTGCTTCAACCAGACTCTAATCAGTCTGACTGGGGCCAGGTGAGGCTGCTTCAGCTAGACTCTAATCAGTCTGACTGGGGCCAGGTGAGGCTGCTTCAACCAGACTCTAATCAGTCTGACTGGGGCCAGGTGAGGCTGCTTCAACCAGACTCTAATCAGTCTGACTGGGGCCAGGTGAGGCTGCTTCAACCAGACTCTAATCAGTCTGACTGGGGCCAGGTGAGGCTGCTTCAGCTAGACTCTAATCAGTCTGACTGGGGCCAGGTGAGGCTGCTTCAACCAGACTCTAATCAGTCTGACTGGGGTCAGGTGAGGCTGCTTCAACCAGACTCTAATCAGTCTAACCGGGGCCAGGTGAGGCTGTCAGTCAAGCAGACACCAACCACACACACACACTCCACACACATCCAGATTCTGAGATTCACATTGACCTAATTTGTATTATAAATCACAGAAACATTTTTAGCTGGTGCCATGTGTGCATGCATAGGTTCTAGAACCATCTTGCTGGCTTTCTTCACAGACAGCATATCCATATGTGAGCTGTGGGTGTGTGTGTGCGTACCTTTTTTTTCCTTTTTGAACCCCCTTGCTCCTCAACAAGGCCCACACAAAAGTAACCTCCCAGCCCTCGGTTTCTCTCGGTTAAGAGGTGGGTTTTAATTGAACTCAATTGTTTTCTTTGTCCCAGCAGGGACAATATGAAGTGAGAATAATTGGGGTTCTCCGACTCCAGTAACGTATTGTGTAGGCTGTAGTGGAATCCTTTGCCTCCTTGGCAGAATTGTTCTCATCTCACACTTCTTTGAGATGAGAAATGAGGTGAGGGCTGATAAGTTGGGACCTGGCATCCTATTTCAAACAGGTAGGTGATGTCATTTTTGAACATAGATCCGAGATAACGGATCCAGAGATCAGACTGAGATAATGCTAGTCTTGACTTAAACATACCTCAGCTAGATCAGACGGATCACTGAAAAGGAAATATAGGAATATATTACAAATATAAATACATTATAGTCCATCCAATGAAAGCTTCTAAAGGCCATAGAATATGAATGAGGCCTAAAATAATTGATAAAGGGTCGTACATTGTGTATGATGAAATTGTCTTTTGGTTACCTTAGAAACATATGTATGTGTGCTCCACATTGGGCAGTTACATAAATGGTCCATCACAATGAGCAGTAATCCATACTGGATCGGTTGTGTGTTGGTATTTATTGTGAAATTAAAAAAAACGAAACAGTCAGTCAGCCAACTACTTTGGGAACATCTCCTCACTGTATTGACGTTCTGTACGCCCCGTCCTCCGTATTGAGATCAGTTTGTTCAGGCTACTGAGCCCAGACCACCCCGGCCCCATCCTATATCCCTGACAGGGACTATTAATAACCATTCTCATCCTCATTCTCATCTCACAGAGGGAAGACAGGCCGCCGCCCCCACCGCCGCCGCCGGATTGGTCTTGACGTCCGGAATGCGCCGGAACCCGACCAGCGGCTCTGGGATTCTGATGGTGATCGTTTTGACCGGAGAAAATCAACACAGCTGGTGATCCAATTAAGTTTCTTCTCTGCCTGTTCTGCTGTGTGCGCATGTGTGTGCATGGGTGCGTGTGCATGTGTGCGTGTGTGTATGTGGGTGTGCGTGTGTGTATGTGTGTGTGTGATCATGAGTGTGCATGGGTGTATGCGTGTGTGTGTGCGTATGCGTGTGTGTGTGTGTGTGTGTGTGTGTGTGTGTGTGTGTGTGTGTGTGTGTGTGTGTGTGTGTGTGTGTGTGTGTGTGTGTGTGTGTGTGTGTGTGTGTGTGTGTGCGTCCGCGTGTGCGTGTGTTTGTGTGTGTGCGTGAATGGGTGCATGTGTTTGTGTGTGTGCGTGAATGGGTGCATGTGTTTGTGTGTGCGTGAATGGGTGCGTGTGTTTGTGTGTGCGTGAATGGGTGCATGTGTACACGTGTGTGTGCCTGGGTGCGTGTGTGCTTGCGCGTGTGTGTGTGTGTGTGTGTGTGTCTGCGTGTGCGTGGATGGGTGCATTTGTGCGCATGTGCGTGTGTCTTTGAGAGGCACCGATGATGAGATCCTGATCAGTTCCTAGAGATTGAACGATGGGGGGGGGGGTTGTTTCATCTCCCCCAAACGAAGGTTCCGGGTTCAAACCCCGGACGTTTACCGGTCCACCTTCTTGTATTCTTTGAGTCAGTTACCTAATCCACTACGTGTGACACTTCTCTGTGAACTCATAAAGGCCCAGCAGGGAGATGACAGGAGCCGCAGCCCGGCTCGCTACTAAAGGGAAGTGAGTGACAGCAGCGTGTTGATCGTGCCATTAAGGACCCGAGCCAAGGGCCACACGAAGGGCCAAAACACGTTCTGTTTTACAACCACGTAGTCCAAATGTTCTGTTCTCGGCGCGCTTAAATGAGTTATTCCTTAATAGACGCCATCAAAAACGTTCACGCATAGAAGCCAAAACACATGTGAGACTAATCTAATCTGTATGAGCTGAAGAAAAATACATATTTAAAGTCTTTTATTCAAGATTCAAGAGATTGAAGATGTGTATAGCCATATGCCATATGCCATATGCAACAAGGACAATGGAACGCTTCCTCCCCTTTTCCTCCCACAGGACCAATTTCCTACAATTCAACACTGTATACTATACTATGTACTATATGTATATTATGCAAAACTATACTATGGCAATACTGTACACAATAAAAAATCTTAAAAATAAAACAATAAAGTGGATGGATGATATATACATATTGTGAATTGTGCAAAAAGCATTTAAAAAACATTTTAAAGTGCCAGTAGTGCAGCAGCATCATGAATAGAGTACAGTACAGTGCAGAACGGTGCAGTAACTGTAATGAATCCAGAAAGTCCAGCAAAAGTATGATAGTGTATGATAGTGTTATGTAATATGGATGACAATGTTATGATATTGGCGGCCCTCCTAGCAGTTCAGTTGAATTCTAAGAAGCTATAATAATAATTACGATAAGGTTCCTTATGCATAGTATGTCTCCGTTAGTAAACATACACCTGTCAGAGATGTGATATAAATCTCAACCAAATAGAATTGCGACAGAGCGTTCTCCTCCTGGAGCGATTACCAGCAGCACCGGGGAGTGTTTCCAGGCTGAACCGCCATTGGTCAATTTTCCCGCCTAACTTTATCCAGGTCGATTCTGCCCCCTATCCATTTCCACCGCATGGACGGCTCTCCTTCCGAGGGAGAAGGACATGGCTATCTAGGCCATCCGCCCTCGGTGCTGTCGGCACGGCCGCTCCATTCCATCTTCAAAGCGATAGTAACACTCGGTGAAAGTACAGATCGTAAAAAAGATTCCCACACATTCCCACTTTTTTAATACAGCTAAATAAAAACATGAAACATTAAAATGTCCTAATCATATTCCCCATTGCTCGTACTAAAAATAATTCTGGATCAATTCAAGATGTTTTTATTGATGCAATTTGCAACACGTTCAATGCTTACTACTACATACTCAATACTCAAGACAACACTATACTATAACAATACTATACACAATACAAATAAACAATAAACCAAAAAACGAATGCACACAAATGTGATTTAATGTCATACCTACGCCTGTAAGTCCTGTGCGGTTGCTGCTGCGATGTTCATCTTTGGCCCCGAGGCGTCTGCTCCCCATCCACCAGAGGAGCGTCACAGGAAGGAAGAGAGGGAGATAACAGTCTGGGTCAATAATAAACGGGAGCGTAGCGCCACTGGGACCCAGGGACTACGCTTCTAACATGTTCTAACTTTACTCTTCGTGAGTGTTCTGTATCTGTGACACATCTGAGTGTAATCCTCACCTGGTCTGTGTCCTGTCCCAAGGTCAGCCTTCACCTGGTCTGTGTCCTGTCCCAAGGTCAGCCTTCACCTGGTCTGTGTCCTGTCCCAAGGTCAGCCTTCACCTGGTCTGTGTCCTGTCCCAAGGTCAGCCTTCACCTGGTCTGTGTCCTGTCCCAAGGTCAGCCTTCACCTGGTCTGTGTCCTGTCCCAAGGTCAGCCTTCACCGGGTCTGTGTCCTGTCCCAAGGTCAGCCTTCACCTGGTCTGTGTCCTGTCCCAAGGTCAGCCTTCACCTGGTCTGTGTCCTGTCCCAAGGTCAGCCTTCACCTGGTCTGTGTCCTGTCCCAAGGTCAGCCTTCACCGGGTCTGTGTCCTGTCCCAAGGTCAGCCTTCACCTGGTCTGTGTCCTGTCCCAAGGTCAGCCTTCACCTGGTCTGTGTCCTGTCCCAAGGTCAGCCTTCACCTGGTCTGTGTCCTGTCCCAAGGTCAGCCTTCACTGGGTCGTAGTCCGTAAAAATTAATGTCATGTCATGTCATGTCATGTCATGTCTCATGGAATATTATGGAGTATAATCATGTTTTGATGCCTGATCTGCATGGTCACGATGATTGTCTCCCCCTCCCACATGCCACTAAAATGGCTACTCTGGGCTCCGTCAAGGACACAGGATGATGAGTAATCCGGTTTATTGGAAAGTTTGTAGTAGTGGTTAATAAGCAGAGCAGGTGGTTTAACCTGTAGGCCTTGACTACCAAGGACCCACAGAGTGCAGCCTCACCAGCCCCAGACTCTTATCAGTCTGACTGGGCCCAGATGAGGCTGCTTCAACCAGACTCTAATCAGTCTGACTGGAGCCAGGTGAGGCTGCTTCAACCAGACTCTAATCAGTCTAACTGGGGCCAGGTGAGGCTGCTTCAACCAGACTCTAATCAGTCTAACTGGGGCCAGGTGAGGCTGCTTCAACCAGACTCTAATCAGTCTAACTGGGGCCAGGTGAGGCTGCTTCAACCAGACTCTAATCAGTCTTATTGGGGCCAGGTGAGGCTGCTTCAACCAGACTCTAATCAGTCTGACTGGGGCCAGGTGAGGCTGCTTCAACCAGACTCTAATCAGTCTGACTGGGGCCAGGTGAGGCTGCTTCAACCAGACTCTAATCAGTCTAACTGGGGCCAGGTGAGGCTGCTTCAACCAGACTCTAATCAGTCTGACTGGGGCCAGGTGAGGCTGCTTCAACCAGACTCTAATCAGTCTGACTGGGGCCAGGTGAGGCTGCTTCAACCAGACTCTAATCAGTCTGACTGGGGCCAGGTGAGGCTGCTTCAACCAGACTCTAATCAGTCTGACTGGGGCCAGGTGAGGCTGCTTCAACCAGACTCTAATCAGTCTGACTGGGGCCAGGTGAGGCTGCTTCAACCAGACTCGAATCAGTCTAACTGGGGCCAGGTGAGGCTGCTTCAACCAGACTCTAATCAGTCTGACTGGGGCCAGGTGAGGCTGCTTCAACCAGACTCTAATCAGTCTGACTGGGGCCCAGATGAGGCTGCTTCAACTAGACTCTAATCAGTCTAACTGGAGCCAGGTGAGGCTGCTTCAACCAGACTCTAATCAGTCTGACTGGGGCCAGGTGACCACCAACCACCAACCACAGACACTCCACAATAAGGTTGTGCATTGGTTTGCTTTGGACTATAAATGTATACAGGGGTGCAAACTTGGTGTGACAGGGGGGTACCAACATGCTTTTGTCATAACTTGCACTATTGAACCAAAGGCAAAAACTCTGAGTAAGAGGTGGTGACGGGAGGGGGAACAAATTCCTCATTTCAAAATGAGGAATTGGTCCATTGATTTCCAACCAATAATCAATAATTCAGATCCATAGTTGCCTTCTAGATCTCCATAGTTGTTATGAAATAGAGATTAAACCGTCAGAACAATGATAAACAACTGAAACTAAAGTTATATTCAATTATTTATAAAATCTATTTATTATGAATGTATAATCTATTTACTTGCAAACCTCTGCACATTCCATTCCACACGCCATTCATCAATTATTCTTGAAAAACACATGCAGTGTTTCCACAGTAGACAACTCGTTGTTTAATAAACACATATTGCCTGGCCGTCGAGTGTCATTGAGGACATTGGAACAGAACCACAGATGTGGCATCACAGATGTCTGATCCTATTGGAGCATGACGTCCATAACTGTTTGTGTTTTGGCTTTTGGAAGTGTGAGCGTCCTTTATGAGCAACCACCAAAAGAATAGCCAGAGGGGGCATACACACACACACACACACACACACACACACACACACACACCGGACACACACACCGGACACACACACACACACACACACACACCAGACACACACACACACACACACACACACACACACACACACACACCGGACACACACACACACACGCACACACACACACACACACACACACACACACACACACACACACACACACACACACACACACACACACACACACACACACACACACACACACACACACACACACACACACACACACTCAAACAGATTTTGTGTCCAATCCAAATTTGATCAGCTAGAGTCTGCCCGACAATTGCCCTCTCTCCCACGCATAAATAAATATGCATATGCAAAACACACACACACACACACACAAACACACAAGCACACACAAACACAGACACACACACACATACACACACACAAGCACACAAAGCCTGCTAAAAGATGACAGTGTTGATTGAACAACAATATACTCTATTATACTGACAGTTGCTGTTTGGACAAAGGCAGTGAACTGCACCACATGCTGGTGAGGAACACAGTACACTGTGTTCTTATCCTCTGAAAAGGGGATTTCTTTTCACAACACTTTAACACTTCAACATTCACTTGTTTGGTCCGACTAGCATTGATGAGGTGGCAAACAGCACCTCCGGTTAACATTTTTAAACATTTACCTTTTCAACTCTGAGATGTATTTTATCCAATATTTTGTATTATTGAATGCTTATTGTCGGAGGTAAATATGTGAGGGTCTCCTGGCATGTGTAACTCTTGGATGACAACAGCATGTTGTCTTTCACTGCTGTCCGGAGTGACATGTCAGGTAAATAACACGAAATAACAGCTCCATTAGATACAAGATACAAGATATTTATTGGCCATTTGCAACAAGTACATTGAAATGCTTACACCCCATTCCCTCCCACAGTATGAATCTCCAAAACAAGACCATAACAATAATATATACAATAAAAATGAACAAAAAAAGAACAGCAAAGTGACTGATAGATGATATGTACATGTGTTTAATTGTGCAAAGATATTTAAAAGCATTTAAAGTGCCAGTAGAGCAGCAGCATCATGAATACAGAGCATCAGTTTAACAGAATCATGAATAGGGGAGAAGAGATGGAGCCCAGGGTGGTTGAGGTCCTTAGTGATGGAGATGGGGGAGAAGAGATGGAGCCCAGGGTGGTTGAGGTCCTTAGTGATGGAGATGGGGGAGAAGAGATGGAGCCCAGGGTGGTTGAGGTCCTTAGTGATGGAGATGGGGGAGAAGAGATGGAGCCCAGGGTGGTTGAGGTCCTTAGTGATGGAGATGGGGGAGAAGACATGGTGCCCAGGGTGGTTGAGGTCCTTAGTGATGGAGATGGGGGAGAAGAGATGGAGTCCAGGGTGGTTGAGGTCCTTAGTGATGGAGATGGGGGAGAAGAGATGGAGTCCAGGGTGGTTGAGGTCCTTAGTGATGGAGATGGGGGAGAAGAGATGGGGCCCAGGGTGGTTGAGGTCCTTAGTGATGGAGATGGGGGAGAAGAGATGGGGCCATGGGTGGTTGAGGTCCTTAGTGATGGAGATGGGGGAGAAGAGATGGAGTCCAGGGTGGTTGAGGTCCTTAGTGATGGAGATGGGGGAGAAGAGATGGGGCCCAGGGTGGTTGAGGTCCTTAGTGATGGAGATGGGGGAGAAGAGATGGAGTCCAGGGTGGTTGAGGTCCTTAGTGATGGAGATGGGGGAGAAGAGATGGGGCCCAGGGTGGTTGAGGTCCTTAGTGATGGAGATGGGGGAGAAGAGATGGGGCCATGGGTGGTTGAGGTCCTTAGTGATGGAGATGGGGGAGAAGAGATGGAGTCTAGGGTGGTTGAGGTCCTTAGTGATGGAGATGGGGGAGAAGAGATGGGGCCCAGGGTGGTTGAGGTCCTTAGTGATGGAGATGGGGGAGAAGAGATGGGGCCATGGGTGGTTGAGGTCCTTAGTGATGGAGATGGGGGAGAAGAGATGGGGCCCAGGGTGGTTGAGGTCCTTAGTGATGGACATGGGGGAGAAGACATGGTGCCCAGGGTGGTTGAGGTCCTTAGTGATGGAGATGGGGGAGAAGAGATGGAGCCCAGGGTGGTTGAGGTCCTTAGTGATGGAGATGGGGGAGAAGAGATGGAGCCCAGGGTAGTTGAGGTCCTTAGTGATGGAGATGGGGGAGAAGAGATGGAGCCCAGGGTGGTTGTGGTCCTTAGTGATGGAGATGGGGCAGAAGAGATGGTGCCCAGGGTGGTTGAGGTCCTTAGTGATGGAGATGAGGGAGAAGAGATGGAGCCCAGGGTGGTTGAGGTCCTTAGTGATGGAGATGGGGGAGAAGAGATGGAGCCCAGGGTGGTTGAGGTCCTTAGTGATGGAGATGGGGGAGAAGAGATGGAGCCCAGGGTGGTTGAGGTCCTTAGTGATGGAGATGGGGGAGAATAGATGGAGCCCAGGGGGGTTGAGGTCCTTTATGATGGACATGGGGGAGAAGAGATGGAGCCCAGGGTGGTTGCAGTCCTTTATGATGGACATGGCCTTCTTCAGACATCTGGTCCTACAGATCTCCTCAATGCATGGAAGTGCACACCCGATGATCTTCTCTGCCGTCCTCACGACCCGCTGGATGGCTTTCTTGTCCTGTGCAGTGGTGTTGCCGTACCACACAGTGACAGAAACTCTCCTCCTGATTTCCCAAAATGAACACTTTCATGTACTGTATAGATTAACCTCCAGTCCACTACGTATTGACAGATGGAAGCCATACATATCAGCCAATCAGAACCATAGCACCAAGTGTAGTTAATTCGTAACATGGTTATATTTCCATCCGACGATCAAATCTTATTGTGTCATTGGGGCTGTGCAATGACACAATAAGACTTGAACGTCGGTAACTGCTGATAAAACCTTCCCACGACTCACTAACTTCTGATTTGTTGGCCGATGTTTCACTTGATTTGAAATGACCAGATGGCTTTTTTTTGAGTTTTTGATCTCTGGCAGCTAAGTCAACGTGACATTGACGATAAACTCCTTTCCACTCTCATACAAAAATATGACATACGTGCAGTACACACACACATACACACACACACACACACACACACACATATACATGCACAAGCACATGTACATACACACACACACACACACACACACACACATATATATGCACATGCACAAGCACATACATACACACACACATACACCCACACTCACACACTAACACACACATACACACACTAACACACACACACACACACATACATGCACAAGCACATATATACACACACACACATACGCACACTCCCACACTAACACACACATACACACACACACACACACACACACACACACACATAGACACACTCACACTCACACACACACACACATAGACACACTCATACACACACACACACACACACACACACACACACACACACACACCGTGGAAAGAGAGGGTGTGAGAGATGAGCCTTTAAGCCTGAAGTCCCAGTGGAGCTCTTTCTCTCCATTTGTCTGATCTCCGACTGAAAGGCGATCCTATCAACCCTTCAGTCGTCAGGGAAAGACACAAACCAAGAGATCTTACAGCCCGGCCCGAAGGCTCCTGCTTCTGCCGTACAAGGAACCAACATATACCATCAAGTGGACAGCGACCACCAAACATACAGTGAGTCTTGAGTCAGGAGATGTGAATATGGAGTGTTAATGTCACTTTGGGCTGTTGTTGTGTACTGTATTTACAGTATATCATCTAAGAACACACAGACACAGGAACACAGCCTTATTGTTTGTACAGTACATTCAACTTTCCCCATTGAAATTGTTGTCTGACTTTGCTTTTGTGGGGACAGAATCACATATTCTACAGTGCCTTAAGAGGGAGGGATGGAGCAAGAGAGAGGGAGGGAAAGAGAGAGGGAGGGAGGGATGGAGCGAGAGAGAGGGAGGGAAAGAGAGAGGGAGGGAGGGATGGAGCGAGAGAGAGGGAGGGAAAGAGAGAGGGAGGGAGGGATGGAGCGAGAGAGGGAGGGAAAGAGAGAGGGAGGGAGGGATGGAGCGAGAGAGGGAGGGAAAGAGAGAGGGAGGGAGGGATGGAGCAAGAGAGGAAGGGAGGGAAAGAGAGAGGGAGGGAGGGATGGAGCAAGAGAGGAAGGGAGGGAAAGAGAGAGGGAGGGAGGGATGGAGCAAGAGAGGAAGGGAGGGAAAGAGAGAGGGAGGGAGGGATGGAGCGAGAGAGAGGGAGGGAAAGAGAGAGGGAGGGAGGGATGGAGCGAGAGAGGGAGGGAAAGAGAGAGGGAGGGAAAGAGAGAGGGAGGGAGGGATGGAGCAAGAGAGGAAGGGAGGGAAAGAGAGAGGGAGGGAGGGATGGAGCGAGAGAGAGGGAGGGAAAGAGAGAGGGAGGGAGGGATGGAGCGAGAGAGAGGGAGGGAAAGAGAGAGGGAGGGAGGGATGGAGCGAGAGAGGGAGGGAAAGAGAGAGGGAGGGAGGGATGGAGCGAGAGAGGGAGGGAAAGAGAGAGGGAGGGAGGGATGGAGCAAGAGAGGAAGGGAGGGAAAGAGAGAGGGAGGGAGGGATGGAGCGAGAGAGAGGGAGGGAAAGAGAGAGGGAGGGAGGGATGGAGCGAGAGAGAGGGAGGGAAAGAGAGAGGGAGGGAGGGATGGAGCGAGAGAGAGGGAGGGAAAGAGAGAGGGAGGGAGGGATGGAGCGAGAGAGAGGGAGGGAAAGAGAGAGGGAGGGAGGGATGGAGCGAGAGAGGGAGGGAAAGAGAGAGGGAGGGAGGGATGGAGCAAGAGAGGAAGGGAGGGAAAGAGAGAGGGAGGGAGGGATGGAGCGAGAGAGAGGGAGGGAAAGAGAGAGGGAGGGAGGGATGGAGCGAGAGAGAGGGAGGGAAAGAGAGAGGGAGGGAGGGATGGAGCAAGAGAGGAAGGGAGGGAAAGAGAGAGGGAGGGAGGGATGGAGCGAGAGAGGGAGGGAAAGAGAGAGGG
>JANIIK010007696.1:20000-125000 GCA_027704905.1 Muraenolepis orangiensis
TGACCTCAGTGATGACCTCAGTGATGACCTCAGAGATGACCTCAGTGATGACCTCAGTGACGACCTCAGAGATGACCTCAGAGATGACCTCAGAGATGACCTCAGAGATGACCTCAGTGATGACCTCAGTGACGACCTCAGAGATGACCTCAGAGATGACCTCAGTGATGACCTCAGTGATGACCTCAGAGATGACCTCAGTGATGACCTCAGTGACGACCTCAGAGATGACCTCAGTGATGACCTCAGAGATGACCTCAGAGATGACCTCAGTGATGACCTCAGTGACGCGCAGAGAAATGAAATGTGCAAATCTATATTCTACTTGTGTTCTCGCCAGCGCTCTGAATTTGGATGAGCAAATGAAAAGGTGTGTAGAGCTTATCTTTGTGTGTGTTGGCACAACATTATTTTAATTTCCCTGAATTTACTTTGTCTATATTGCGCTTTGTAGTATGTAATTAGCATCAGGGGGAAATTATAGTAAATCTAACAAAATATGAACCTCAAGAGAGTATTTGTGTGTTTTTTTGTGTGTGTATGTTTGCATACCGAGCGAGGTTGTGTGTTGTTGTTTTAATGCAGACCCCCTGGGGTGTTTTTATGCTTTGTGGTTCTTCTTCTGCCCAATTTCTCTTTCTCTTACTCTTACTGAGATGGTAAATCAAAGGGATTTAGAAAAGCGAACCAAATTATTTTGTTCCCCCAGAAATAATCTGTGCATTTATGCCAAAGCACACATGGAATTCTGGATCTCCGCTAATTAGCTCGAGATGCAAAGCTGTTTTTTAATTTCCCCATGGCTCTTTAGTTTGTCAAACGATTTGCTCGACATAGTTCATACAGTTGGCCATACTTATCAGTGTTTCTGATAAGCATGCAAGGTGTTTTAAGTAGTGTGTTTTAAGTAGTAGTTTTTAATTTCTTGAAAGAGTTTGAAATGGTTAGATCTTAATTAATAATCACAGTGCTAATACAACACAGCACATACATATGCTAATCATTAGATCCAGTGGGTGTCCCATGAGATAAGTTTCTCTCTGTCTGTAATCTGTCTTCCTCTTTGCTTCCTCTTCCTCATTGCTTATTGTCTTAATGTTAGTACCATGTAGATGAATATATGTACCGGCGTGGTAAAGACACGGTACTCTACCGTGTGTATTTTAGTTTCAAAAGAGATATGTCCAGCCCGTGTGTCCTCAATCTGGAAGAGTTTTATTAATTTTGAATAACAATACAAATACACAATGGTGATTTATTATAAACAACACAACAACATAGTGTAAATATGAGAATCTCTTGATAAAACCGGTAACATTTCACTTTAATCCTGTGCTCTATCATATGTCTACCTATTTACTGGGGAGAAAAACACAAAATCTTCCTTGGCTTGAGCGTACGTTCCCACTCCCACGTAAGAACTTTGGTTGAGTGATTATTGGTTTGTGTTACACTAACAGAATTCCGGTGTTGAATAGACCTTTGAGGAGTGCTGTTCTGTGCACCAGTTGCTTAATATTCGCCTTCCCGAAAGCAAACAGTCAGTATCAGTATCGGCGGCCATGTTGATCGGGGAGCCGTGCGGTGGATGTCCACATTAGCGACGTCTCAAAGTCACGGTCAAGTTCACGGTCGGTGACACGGTCGGCCATGCGGCGGTCTTTCCCGGCGCTTCTTCGACCTCCACGACGCTCCCCCCCCCCCCCCCCCACCACCAGGTCTCTTAAGGGGGATCCCTTACACTGTCACCTCCGTCTTGCTGTTGGTGACGTAGTAGGGCTGCGGGGGCACACTGTAGCGGATGGTGTGCAGCACCTTCTCCGAGGTGCCGTGCGAGTGTTTCTTTTGGCCGTGAGCGTAGCGGTGCCCTGGGTGCCGTCCGTCCCGGCCCTTCAGCACGTCAGGGCCGCTGAGGTTGCTGCTGCTGCTGTGGGCGGTGGTGGTGGTGCCGTAGTGGGCGCCCAGGGACAAGCTGGAGCTGTGGGTCTTGGAGCTCCGGCTCCTGTGTCCGTTCTGAGCGGAGGAGGAGGTGGTGGAGGAGCGCTTCAGGGGGCTGTAGGGGTTGCTGGGCTCTGGGTCCTGCAGGTCCATGGCCTCCATGGGGAGGCTGCCCTTGGTGGCCATCTCCAGCAGGTGCCGGTTGGAGTAGAGGCTGTCGTTGCTCTTTTCCGCTTGAAAAGTAAGATATTGTAAATTAGCATAATCATTAACTGCCGTTTCAAACCTACACTATGTACATTTTTCCTATTAGAGTTCCTATTAGAGTAGCTACAGTTGTAGCAAGTTATACAATTTTCAGACAGCAGTTACCGTCGTCTGAGATTTCCCATGATAGGGGGGGGGTCAAAAGTGGACCGATTAAAAAAATGTAATCGGTAAAAAAAAAAAAAACTTTTTCAGATTGATTTGTGGATTTCGTTCTTAAGAAACTTAGTAAGTCCGACGATATAGTGTCGATATTTGTGGTTAAAAAGTTAGTGCAGGTTTAAAGGTGCTATATGTAAAATAAATCGACTGTGCTGGAATAATAAAATGACCATGATCAGTCAACAGAGATTAAGAGATTAAGATACTGTCTCAGAATACTGGCTTCTCTGACAACAATACTACAGCCAGGATGTAATCCTGTGAAATGTCCACGCCGGCTCGGATCGTCTGTTTCTGTTTTGGCCACTCTGTGATTCTCCATTCTCCTAGTACCCCGGGTTGCCAGATAATGAAACTAATTGGCACACAGACACAGCGTGCTGCAGCCATGGAAGCCAGCAAACGAACGGGATCCACTGAGATTGTGCTACATTCTACCCAACCTAAACCTCGGCCTCTTTCGGTAAAAGCCCCACGACCACAGCCGTGCTTAAACAGACGGGTACATTTTGAATTCTTAACCGTCTCATGTACCTCTGTGCTTGGCTCGTCATGTGCTCGTGTTCTTGGGAGGGGGGGGGGGGGGGGGGGGGGGCGGAGACAACTCTCTCCAATAGTGTGAATTTGTTACATATAGAACCTTTAAGTTAATTTGTTATTTTTTTCTTTAGCTTTTATATATATATATAGTTTTATATCAATATATAACATTTTGCAATTACTGCTAATAATAATAATACTTTATGTGGTCCATGGAACTGACATGATACCAACACAATGGGTTATGTTGGTATCATGTCAGTTCCATGGACCAAATAAGAGTTATTCATTAATATTATCTGCACATGAAAAGGGTTAAATTATGTGCAGCATTACGTCATTTTGCAAGCGGCCCAACAAATAATCCAGACAAACTCGTACTCATACTCATACAACAACCACACCAGTCGTATTCCATAGAGCCTTCCCATCAAGACACCGTGGGTCCAGAACCACCACACCACCAGACTGGATGGATAAAGATGAAATGGATGCTGTGGTTCTCACCCACTGCCTTCAGGGTGGCGTAGGAGCTGAGGTCAGAGGACGGCCGCTCCTCCTCCTCGTACGGGCTGCTGGGGATCTGAACCAGCGCCGGGTAGGGATGGGTCAGCAGTGTGGAGCCAGCCTCCACGTTGGTGAACTCTGAGGGACGCAGTGGGTTCACAACACACACCTTGTGTTACATTCAACATCCAAGATGTTTTGATTGTCCATATGCAACTGGTAGTACAATGGAATGCTTCCAATTCACTCCCGCAGCATGAATTTCCTACAACAATACTATCCTACACTACACTAAACTATGCTATACAATACTATACTATAAACAACACTATACTATAACAATAATAGCTATTTTACGTTGTTAAATACTTGATCCTGATCAACAACCTGGTCAATAACGTAATAACGCAACACCTCTGCCTTTGAACTGTTCCCGAATCAATGTGCTACCAATCCAACAATAAAGGTCCAATTTGGTATAAACGCAATTTACGCAAAATTGATATGCGCGAAGCGCTGTGGAAGAATATTCAAATTTTAGTTGATAAAAACGTTATAGACGAAAGTATCTAATCATCGTTGGTAACAATAGTGGAAAAACCACTCCGGGTTATCCAGTTATTGGAAAATAAGGTACTTAATGTTTATTATGTTTAAAATGTTAGAAAATGTATAACAGACTGAATTAAAGCAACCTAAACTGGTCAGGAGTCATTTATTAAAAACCATTAAACACTATGCATGTTAAAGCAGCCTGGCCTTTTTGTCTTGACACAAGACAAAAAAGATGAAATAAAAGCATAATAATAATAATAATAACAGTGAATTGGAGCTGGCAGGGTAGCTATGAGTGGTGAGTCTTCAGGAAGACTCACACTGGCTGCTCTGAAACACTGTACTTATCTTACAGTTCACATCTGCTTAATTAAGGGGTGCACAGCAGGCAGACTGACACCCTGCCTGCGTACTGGGGAGTCACCGCACAGATGGTCCAATCGCTCTCCTCCTCTGATTGGTCGAACTACAGGCGGGGGGGGGGGGGGGAGTGGGGGGTGAGGGGGGCGTGGTCAATGCAATGCACAAACAGTGTGTTTTTTAGAGGTTTTTTTACATTTAACTTTGCGCTGTTATTAATCGGATAACATCACCATGAGCAAAGCTATTTTTAAATGCTCCCTGTCTTCTTTGTGGCTTTTATGTCCTCGGTTATTTATAGTGGGTCTCTTCAGTCGTTCATCCTGCTAAATAATAGGAGGAGAAGGTCTTTAAACGTTGTACTACCTACTTCCCTTGTAAATAATAGGCCTCAGAGGTTGTTTAAATAATTACATTAAAATAATAATAGTAACACATATGAAGAAATAATCAAGAACTCAAAACATGTCTCCTCGTCAGACTGATCAGCCTCGTCAGCGAGTGAAACTTTTAGTTTTGCGGACTCCATTAATCGCTTGTCCAGCATGTCCACGATCAAAACAGCCGCTTAATAAAGAAATTAGGTTAATTAGGACATTATTTCCCACTGGTGGACGGGAAATGGAAGCGCTGTGCTAATTCACTCCGAGGAGGACCAACACGGTATTGACGACAGCTCATTAACGAAAATGCAAAAGAAGGACATTCAACAGACCATCCACTATTCTTGTTACTTTTTGGATATATTATATATATTACTATTTTATGCAAAGCCACAGTGAGCATTTACGGATTAGGTATCTTGCTCAAGGACAACCACAAGTAGGCGATGGATATTGGGGTTCAAACTTGGAACCTTTTAGCTGGCAGTCAAACCCTGACCACCAGAGCCTTAGATATATACTTGATATATTTATTTATTTGAGATTGTTATCATTAAACTTTGTGCATCTTGCGATAAGAAATGATGGGATTGTGTCACAATTGCTGCCTGGTTAACCTTGAAATGATTGAATTTCTTACTAGATTTCTCTCCTCCTCTTACAGGTCCTCTGAGCACTCTGCCTCGACCTGGGAGAATCTAACTCTGAGCGACCAATACACGAGGATCCATGCACTGTCATTATCTCTCTCTCTCTCTCTCTCTCTCTCTCTCTCTCTCTCTCTCTCTCCTCCCTCCCTCCCTCCCTCCCTCCCTCCCTCCCTCCCTCCCTCTCTCTCTCTCTCTCTCTCTCTCTCTCTCTCTCTCTCTCTCTCTCTCTCCTCTCTCTCTCTCTCTCTCTCTCTCTCTCTCCCTCCCTCCCTCCCTCTCTCTACTCTCTCTCTCTCTCTCTCTCTCCTCTCTCTCTCTCTCTCTCTCTCTCTCTCTCTCTCTCTCTCTCTCTCTCCTCTCTCTCTCTCTCTCTCTCCCTCCCTCCCTCCTCCCTCCCTCCCTCCCTCCCTCTCTCTCTCTCTCTCTCTCTCTCTCTCTCTCTCTCTCTCTCTCTCGCTCTCTCTCTCTCTCTCTGGCTGTGGTCCAAGGAGTGTCTACAGAGCAGTGCCAATGCTTTCCACTTATAGTTATATCACTATATTTTTATTGTGATGTATCTCAATGGTTTATTTTAGAACTTGTAAACTATTGTTGAAGCGAAACCCTTACAGGGATCTTAAAAAAACCCAAATGACGACAGCAGTCAGTATGTTAGTAGTCACGCTGCAACACAGCACATTCAAATGAAGATTATCATGAATATTGAATCACAGGGCCATTTAACATGTGCTGTGTTCTCACTTCGGCTATCGGTCAAAGTCACCACTTTTCACCGCCTGCCGCTAGAAAGTAGGTTATTTGTAAGGTTAAACTGTCTCCCCCCCACCGTCTGTATGGAGAAATCAGTGCGTTAACACTCCAGACACAGATACCTCCCTGGAACTCATAAAAGATTTAAGAGAGTATTTTAGGAGCCCCGTGCCCCAAAATAAATGAAGAAGGGCGATCTTATTTACTGCCAGCCTACTTTCAAGTGAGCGGTTGAATCTCTCTTTGTCTTTTGCCTGTTTTCCCATAACTTGGGTGTTTTGTTGTGTCCCGTATTTCTCTGAGAAAGAGTGTAATAATGCGTTAGTGGAGCCTTGATAAGAGATAAGTAATTTTTTCTAAGAAGAATGTGTACTCAAAATGATGCATTTGTTTTGGTGTCCTACTTGATCAGAATGAAAGGAGTTTGAGGGCAAACAGATGGTAGATGAAGCCCTGTCCCCGTCTCCTGGGTCCTGGTTTCCCTGGCTCTTACTGACTACTGTCTACTGTCTCAATAGGTTAAGGACCCAAGGGAAAAGACACATCTAATTAATCATAATATGAAGGTAAAATGGGGGACATTAGACTTTAGAAAATTGGAATGTCCTCCGAGAGGCAATTTGTGGTACATCAGGTAAAGACAAACAACAATAGTCCGACACCATCTATAGCCGCCATCCTTAATACTGCCACAGTAAAGTGGTTGTCAATAACTGTAAACTATTGTAATAACAAATGAATTGTAAGTTTACTGCACATTGTGAGTTCCCTTATGTGTCCATGTCTATCACATCCCCCGGCCTAGTCCCCATACTCCACATCCCCTAGTCCATGTATATCACATCCCCTAGTCCCCATACTCAACATCCCCTAGTCCATGTATTCCACATCCCCTAGTCCATGTATTCCACATCCCCTAGTCCATGTATTCCACATCCCCTAGTCCATGTATTCCACATCCCCTAGTCCATGTATTCCACATCACCTAGTCCATGTATATCACATCCCCTAGTCCATGTATATCACATCCCCTAGTCCATGTATTCCACATCCCCTAGTCCATGTATTCCACATCCACTAGTCCATGTATTCCACATCACCTAGTCCATGTATTCCACATCACCTAGTCCATGTATTCCACATCCCCTAGTCCATGCATATCACATCCCCTAGTCCATGTATTCCACATCACCTAGTCCATGTATTCCACATCCCCTAGTCCATGTATTCCACATCACCTAGTCCATGTATATCACATCCCCTAGTCCATGTATATCACATCCCCTAGTCCATGTATTCCACATCCCCTAGTCCATGTATTCCACATCCACTAGTCCATGTATTCCACATCACCTAGTCCATGTATTCCACATCACCTAGTCCATGTATTCCACATCCACTAGTCTATGTATATCACATCCACTAGTCCATGTATATCACATCCCCTAGTCCATGTATTCCACATCCACTAGTCCATGTATTCCACATCCACTAGTCCATGTATTCCACATCCACTAGTCCATGTATTCCACATCACCTAGTCCATGTATTCCACATCCACTAGTCCATGTATTCCACATCCACTAGTCCATGTATTCCACATCCACTAGTCCATGTATTCCACATCCACTAGTCCATGTATTCCACATCACCTAGTCCATGTATTCCACATCACCTAGTCCATGTATTCCACATCCACTAGTCCATGTATATCACATCCCCTAGTCCATGTATTCCACATCACCTAGTCCATGTATTCCACATCCCCTAGTCCATGTATTCCACATCACCTAGTCCATGTATTCCACATCCACTAGTCCATGTATTCCACATCACCTAGTCCATGTATTCCACATCACCTAGTCCATGTATTCCACATCCACTAGTCCATGTATTCCACATCACCTAGTCCATGTATTCCACATCACCTAGTCCATGTATTCCACATCCACTAGTCCATGTATTCCACATCACCTAGTCCATGTATTCCACATCACCTAGTCCATGTATTCCACATCCACTAGTCCATGTATTCCACATCACCTAGTCCATGTATATCACATCCCCTAGTCCATGTATTCCACATCCACTAGTCTATGTATATCACATCCACTAGTCCATGTATATCACATCCCCTAGTCCATGTATTCCACATCCACTAGTCTATGTATATCACATCCACTAGTCCATGTATATCACATCCCCTAGTCCATGTATTCCACATCCACTAGTCTATGTATATCACATCCAATAGTCCATGTATATCACATCCCCTAGTCCATGTATTCCACATCCACTAGTCTATGTATATCACATCCAATAGTCCATGTATATCACATCCCCTAGTCCATGTATATCACATCCCCTAGTCCATGTATATCACATCCCCTAGTCCATGTATATCACATCCCATAGTCTATGTATATCACATCCCATAGTCTATGTATATCACATCCCATAATCCATGTATATCACATCCCCTATTCCACATAATCCACATCCCCTAGTCCATGTATTCAAAATCACCTAGTCCCAATATTCCACATCCCCTAGTCCATGGTTTCCACATCCCTATAGCTAGTCTTTCTCCAGTCTCCCCATGGCTAATGCATATATCTTCAATTTAATCGAGTTTAATTGACTTATTGCCATGGGAATGTATGAGTTGTTTTCTCAGTTGGTTCTGATCTTGAGGTATCCGTAACTCCATGTCTATCCGTACCTCTGACCACTCCGAAGGGAGTGGCTGGAAATCCACTGAAAGTGGATGGAATATATCATGCAGACCTGCCGGCCATCCTAGTCAGGCACAAGTGGTACTGATCAGCCTAGTTGTCCTACTTTGTTCTTGGGAGCGATTTTGTATAATAAAGGATGCTCTCAATAAAAGACAGAGAATTGGGTTATCAATGTTTAAAAAGTTACGTTTTCTAACAAAAGTTGACTTCTTGGGTCAGCCCATTGGAGAGTGTGGGATCGGGCTGATCCCAGATGGATTGGGTGGTGGAGCATCTAAAATCTAAAGGATGTTCTTTGGTCTCATACGTGTTCAGATTCAGAGGTGAGGTCATGTGGTCATGTGGTCATGTGGTCATGTGGTCATGTGGTCATGTGGTCATGTGGTCATGTGGTCATGTGGTCATGTTTTACGACCCGTAAAGCACCTACCTCTAACATCACTGTGGGAGTCTTCACACGCATTTTAATGGGTAGATAAAATCATGAAAATGATTTTTTATTTAATATCACATTTGAAGCAGACAGGAAGCATTGCCATGTTCGCGTAGACCAATTTCACATCAATGCAAGTAAATGTACAAGACGGAGGGTGTGTGAAATGCACAAGGCCTTCACACCACCACTGCCACCTGCCTGGACAAGTCAGACATCAATCAAAAACCAATCAAATTGGTGGTGAATTCCATTGACACACATTTGCGTCGGCCCTGCGGTGAACACACGGGCAATGCTTTCAATGCTAGTAGTTATTGGTACGGCGGGCTACTGGTGTAGCAGCAGAGCATCAGAATGTGTCTATCTGTGTCACCGTCGTGTTGTTGGTTTCGTAGTAGTGGAGGAACGGAGGCTATATTTGACATGGCCAACACTGGCAGAAGGAGAAGGAGAACATGTTCCGCTCACAACCCCGTGGTGGATTCTTTATGACTGAACCTTAACGCTTGTTACTTCACTAAGTACATCCAGTGATGCTTGTTTATGACTGAACCTTAACTGTTACTAAGTCAACGCTGCCATGAACTAATATGTCGCTGATCGGTGGAAACTATACAATTCCCTCGCATCGACCCTTGAAGTCACGATAAGTGAACCCTATAATACCGATACCATAACATACTTTGAACATACTTTGAAATATGTATTTGTAAAATACATATTTTACGAGGAAGATATTCTAATATCTAACATATCTAGGAAGATATTCTAATATCCAACATAACAAGCGGTTAGCTATGGGTAACACTGATTATTTGGGTTGCATTACCCTAGCTGCTACTATTTATGCTTAGCAAGCTGTTCTGCTTGTCATCAAGCGAGCCGGTAATGAACTGGTAATTATTCGGAGAGAGGGCACGGCAGAAAAAGAGAGAGAGCGCTTTTATGTTTAATTGCGTTGCTGTCTCATTAACGGGGACTCTTCAGTTTAATTCGGCGTTGTGTGATAAGGGTGCTTCAAACTCTGCATTAAAAGTAAAACATGAATATTGTTGGGATAATTGACAACGTGTTCTGGTCATTACTGGCTGTTTTACATTCCTGGAATATCTGCAGTACGCCTCCCGCTAATCACCATGAATCAGACTCCAAAATAATATCATTTTAGGACTGCGTGTTCGGAGTGGTTGTCCATTCGGTCAACAATTTCTTTCCATGAGAAAGTACGTATATATATATATATATATATATATATATATATATATACATACATCATTTATCTTCATCTGTTCCACTCACAGTCCTGCCCTTAAAGTCTTTGGTACTACAAATAATATGAACATATTGAAGCAAAAAAGTCTTGATGATTTCTCTCGTTTGAGACACATTGCGATATATACACATATATATATATATATATATATGTGTATATATATATATATATATATATACACATATATATATATACATAGCATGCTTCGAGGCTTCATCGTTCCCCCATGTCTTCCCATGATACACCATTCTGCTTAATGAACTTACGGAGGTGGTTCACCGTGGTTCTGGTGGCGAGGTTCTCATAGTGCTGTCCATACAGGCCTATCACGTCACTGGGGTCGGCTGGCGCCGGATGGCGGATGACCTGGGCTAGGACCCTGAGGGACACACGGAATGAACCACCGCAAGGTTTATAATAAATATAGCGTTGATTGTGTTGTGTTTGTAATAAGGCTGATTCATTTCACTTAACCAAGAACCCCCCCCCCCCGGTGGGAATACATCCTAATGTTTTGAACCAAACAGCAGTGGATCAAAATAGCATCGAACGGAATTGCCTGAACTGAGTCAATTATTTTCCAGCAACTTCGCACACTTTGATATTTCTTTGTTTTCTTCTCATTTATCTTTTATTGTTTGTGGATATTTTTAGGCTCAATGTTTGTACCTACCTTGTTTTAATTTGAAGATGGCAATAATACTGTATTCATCCCAGAAGGGAAGTTTGGGTAAAAATATTTGTTTTAACTTCTCTCTTTGGGAAAATTCACACGCGCAATTCAAAATGTTGATTTTGATATCTTGATAATATTATGTTTATGAGTTTGATATCTTGTGAGTTTCCATCTTGGTCTGGTGACCTGCCTTGTACAATACAGGTCATGCATGTCAGGCAATCTAATCAGATTAACATTGAATTAGCACTGTGTTGTGTTGGCTATGGGGGAACTATTGGCTATCTTGACATGGTGAATACAGAAATTGTAAAACGGGGGACGGGGATAAAAGTCGATTCATGTGCGTATCGGGATTCTTTGCTACTGCAATAGGCTACTTGCATCATCAGGTTGACTCAAAATTCGAACGGGAATGGTATTGTCCTACAGAGGGCGCTAAAGTGCATTTGCCAACAGTCAAGTTGCGTATACGTTCTGTTGTATTTGGCCTGTACAACCTGAAGCCCGACGATTACAAAAAGTGTAGTATCATATTGCAATGTTCGCAATTGTCGTATCACGATGTCACTGACGATTCCCGTCCCTATTGTAAAAATCTTAAAGTGATTATGAGCATTGGCTCAAACAAGTCCAGCACACATATTACCACTTGGATAACTTACTTACACTTACTTTATAAAGAAGAAAAGGCCAGCTAGGCATTCATCCGATGGAGCCATGCCTATCAATTGACCTTAACATATGCATTAGCTCGCACTAAATATTTCAAAGATCTCCTTATCCATATGACCATATGGCATTAACCTTAGTAGGCCTACAAGAGTGACTTTGTAACCCGGCCTATACGTCCCGACCCCTGGCTGAAAGCTGAATCCCAATCATGTGTTTTGTCAGACCTTGGCTGCTCTTTATCAACAAGGCCCACCAGCGCACATACAAAATATAGAATTAAAATATAAATTATGGGTTTGATGAATGTCGTCATTTGACTTAATTCATTCTTTATTTGTATTATCTATTGTTGATCAGCCGGCAAATGGACCCATCCCCCAACCAGTCTCTGGTCCTTATAGTTCACACTACAATACATCAGCAAACACTGATTAAGAGAATCCCATATGATTATGGAATCATAAATGGAGTTTAGTGTAGAAATTGTGTATGCGTGTGTGCTTGTGTGTGTGTGTGTGTGTGTGTGTGTGTGTGTGTGTGTGTGTGTGTGTGTGTGTGTGTGTGTGTGTGTGTGTGTGTGTGTGTGTGTGTGTGTGTGTGTGTGTGTGTGTGTGTGTGTGTGTGTGTGTGTGTGTGTGTGTGTGAGTGTGTGAGTGTGTGTGTGTGTGTGTGTGTGCGCTTCTTTTTGTTTCACCTTTGCATGTTGTTATCCCTCTGTGGTCGCCGGGTCTTCTCGATGGCGAGCCTTGTGAAAATCCCAGTGAGCGCCAGTATGGCCACCAGGCCGCACACGACGTACACCACCAGGTTGGTGGTGTCCTTCGAGGTGTCCTGCGTGGCCGCCGTGTCCGCCGCCGCCTTCTTCGGCGGGGGTCTGCCGGTCATCATCCACGGCGGGGTGTCGTAGTTCTTGCAGGTGCTTTGGTCCAGCCGGGAGCTCTTGAAGGCGCAGCAGAACCTGAAGCCACAGGTGCCGCAGCAGTACAGGTAGCTGCCCGTCATGCACACGAACGGCGGGTCCCACTGGCCCATCACGTCGTAGTAGCCCAGACACCTGTCCTCCGTGTGCGGGCTCTCGGCGGCGGTGGTCGTCGCCGCCTTCTTCTTCTCGCCGCCGCCGCCGCCGTCGTCCTCGTCCTTCGAGTCGCCGAACTCCGACTCCATGATCAGGCCGTCCAGGGTCGGTCCTCCTCCTACACCTCCTCCTCCTCCTCCTCCTCCCGGTTCGCCTTCGGCGTCGCACACGAAAACTTTCACCAGAAAGTACCCGAACAGCAACTCCGCGCCCCTCATCGCGTGTCCTCCTCCTCCTCCTTGGCCTATCTCCTCCTCCTCGTCTCTGGGGTCCGAGTGACAGAAGACGGGACACGGAGGTCATGGAGCCATCTTCTGAAGACTTGAAACACCAACGCCATCTGTGATAAATTTCCCCAACTTCTGGTAAAAAAAATAAAATAAAAGGCGCTCCTAATTATCAAAGACGCGCGTCATGGAGAAGATACTTGGAATGAAACGACCACTGATTGGAAGTTAACTTATCGAGAGCTCCATCACTCTGAGGAGGATGGTACAGAGCGAGTGTGAGAGTGAGAGTGGTGGACACTACAGTGGAGAGACCCCAGTTACTGAGAGAGAGAGAGAGAGAGAGAGAGAGAGAGAGAGAGAGAGAGAGAGGGGGGGGGGGGGGAGAGACAATACACGGATGCGAGATAGAAATGCACACACACACACACACACACACACACACACACTGACCAAGAAAGCATTTAATGCTCACGCGTGAATGAGATGGAGGTCATCTACACATCTACAATAATATTATTAATAATAATAAAGGCATTCCAAGTGGCGTTTATTGTAGTATTGAATTGAACCTTCATTTATTCGGGATGTCTTATTGAGGTATACAGACAAATGACATGGACATAAACAGATAGCTGTGATTGTGTATAATGGAATAGAATATGCACAACGGACAATTGTTAATAATAGTAATTTGCATATTTTGCAATAGTAATTTGCACAAATGTGGTCAAAGTAACAATAAGTACAAGTAACAAACAAGTAGACAATAGACTATATGTCCAGCCATCCCACTCATGTTGTTGAGTGAAAGGAAGTAAGAGCATGTCGACACTGAACAATAACTTGTATTTTTAATTGGCAAAATGGAAACAGTCCCCACAATTTTTTAAGAAAACGAATATTATGTGATGTGAATTATTATGTGATTGCATTTATAAGCGATAACCAAAACCAAAAGACTATGGAACTCCATGGTCACGTTTAGTATTTCGAAACAAACCGTTACCATGAAGTAAATGCAACAGTGGCAGACATGTACAAGTTAAGACGTTTTTCTTCACAACAACATCCGAAAGGTTTGTTTTGTATTTTTTAATCAAGCATGACAATAATATCTCAGTGAATTGAATTGCGCAGTAACCCATGCACCAGTGGTGAACCGTCAGGGCCGTCAAGGTATTCAGAGAAGACCCTGGAACTCTCAGATGAAACCAAAAATGTATTATATTAATACAATTTGATAGAATAATGAAATTAATAAATGAGAATCATATCTGTCTTGTTGATCTGTAATATTACAGTGTTACGTTGATTTGTCTGTCTTTCTCGGTCCATGCATTACGCATTTGAGTGGTTTTGTGTTGCAACCAAAAATGCAGATATCAGATATTTTTCTGGGTTGCTGGGAAGAATATCCTTCAACCAAAGTACTCTTTATCCTTGATAGAAGGCTCTGGCCCTTAAACTGAATGAGAACGGACGTTTGGATTGACAATTTGATCAACCAATCATATATTGATTTGTAACCAATGTTCGTATTCTTTCAGATTCCCCCACGGTTCCAGGGTACTCTAGAAGACCCGTTAGTTCACTGGCTTGAGACAGAGGATCTAGCTTAGTGCTACGTAGCAATTCATTTGAAGTTTTATTGTTTTTTTATGTCTAAATGGCAACAGGTGAAGATGATGTTGTTGCGGAATTGTTGTTAGTTCCCTTTTCAAGACGACCATTCAGTGAAAAGATGGACATTATAAAAAAGTTTTAACGATCCCCGTCACCACTGCATCTGTGGAAAGGACATTTTAATATTATAAAAACATATGGAGGAACAGAACAGGACAATCCCGACTCACTGCATTAGCTTCCATAGCTATTGAAAGGCAACTTATTTTGGATTTTGGATCTGAAAAGCAGTGATCAGCTTTATGACCGGGTTATCGATACATTGATATCCCGGTCATAAAGCAGTGATCAGCTTTATGACCGGGTTATCGATCCATCCAGAAGGACAGGAGAATGGATTTGGTCTTTAAGTGAACATCATTGGTGAGTGAGACTCATTTGTCTTTGCTGGTTTTGTCTCAGTGTTGCGTCTCGTTGAGCTGGTTGTTGCATTTTGTTTCCACACACTTGTTGACTGATTAGTTAATGGCTGTCTTGGGTTTGTTCAGCATTGTTGTGCATTTCAATTGAGAGTGTTGACTTGATATTTCTTTTCATTGCTAATAGTCCTAGCTGAGTGGAGAAGGCCCTGATGGTGTGTGATGATGTAGCGGGCTACAGTACAGGACCAGAACAGTCAGTCATCCATAGCCTGTGTGTGGTGGTGCTGTGTTGTTCTGTTACTTCACTACATGGACAATGCTTTGCCAACTATGGTCAACTTGTAAATTGGCTGCGACAATATTATTTGCCTAAATGAGCTAACGCATAAAGCGACTTCCTCTGTGACGTCCGTTGGACTAGAACACCGGGTTTTCGAGGGGGCGGGATGCATGGAACTCAAATGATTCACTTTCTATACATTTTTTAATACATTTTTTCAGAAATGGCCGTGCAGGAATGGACTTTGATTAGCCTTACACACATTGTTGTATGTTTATATGCAAACTCCCTCATATTAGCATGCATGCAATGAAGCGCGTTGAACTGACTCGCTGGCATGTCTAGTCTCTTTAAAATAGAACACAGAACCTTGACGAGCGCGGATTTTCCAAACCCTGGCGGTTGGCGGTGTATTTATAGAGAAGCCTTGCTTTTATCTCCCAAATTATGATTAGCAATAGGCTTGCCATCTGCCACTTGAGAAATCAGACTTGATCTGTTTGTTGTTTGATGTTAAATCAGTGGGAATCTGCTTGTACTTCCTGTTGGCTGTCACCACGGTTGTGTTTGTTCTCTTACTTTAACCCCCCCCCCCTGTAAATAGGTCTCACAGGACAGCGCTCTCTTTCAAAGTTTATTTCAAGTAAAATATATATATATAGTCAATCCTAGACTGGGTGAAGGGAAGATAAAATACACCTATTGATGCAAAGTGTGCTTTCCACCCAAAGTGGGCGGCAGTAGTTCAGGAGGAAGAGTGGACCGCTCTACACAACCCGATCCCCCGGCTCCAGCAAGACCCCCTAACCCTGACTGCTCCAGGCGAGCTGGCTGTCTCCTTGATGGCTGACTCCGCCATGGGCGGATGAATGTGTGTGTGGATGAATGTGTGTGTGAATGGGTGAATGTGAGGCATGACTTGTAAAGCGCTTTGGATAAAGGCGCTATATAAAAGGCAGTCCATTTACCATATATGCTTTTCCTCGTGTATATTGTGGAAAAAATGTGTTTTATGTTACTGTGACGAGTTCATCACAACAGGTACACAATTAAACACTATTGGTTGGCTGCAATGTAGACATTTAATTTAAATTCAGAGCTGAAATGCATTTAAATGAATAACATTAATAAAATCCCCAAAACGCAACAAAGGCCAACTTGTTGACCATATCGAGACACAATCATCAAACCATAATTGGAAAAAACCTCAATGGGACAAACTCGGAACATTATTGCTCCTTAACGATGTATTGTGTACGGAGCTGTGTCCCCATTGGCCTGTTGTGGGTCACATGTTTTCAGCTTGTCGCGGGCAACAGGACAAGACAATTGTCACAGTAATGGCTCCCAGATGCAGAAATGTGCATGGCGTTATTAAACATATTACACAGCTATAACACTATAGCGGGTTGTTTCAACGCAGGACGATCAGGCTGGTTGAAGCAAAACAACACCTCCTCCAAGCTGAAGTATGGCTGTTCCATCCGGACATTAAGGGACTTTAGGTTCCATATTCCTTGTCAGTCTGGGGATTATTTGTGGCACATGTTTTTGTGGCACATGTTTTTGTGGCACATGTTGAGATCAGGCGTGCTGAGACTGGAAGCTACATGCGGGCGAGCTACTATTCAGGCCCGACAGAGCCGTCAAAACGCAAAGCCCCCCCGCCGAGCAGAAGATCTACACGCACGTCTCCTTCTGCTGTTCTCTATGAGCTGTGTGTGTGAAATCAAGGCAGAAATATCACCCTATATAAAAAGGACCTAACTTCCATAACCAGGCATTGCCAACTTGTTTTCGCTGTACTGTACTACATTGCTGTGCAATGAAAATACATTTGAATCGAATAAAATTAATTTGGTTCTCACAAGTACACAATTCACGCTCATGTAATGTAATTTATACGAGACACAGACTTTTTGAAACACTAGGATGATCTAGTTATATAGTAAACTTCTGACAAAAATTGTTTGCCATATACAATGTTAAATATAGGAGGTAAGTGACAGAGTCGCGGGATTCTCCTCTCCAGCCTTGAGGGGATGGTGTCTGGTCCTTCTACCTGAGCTCTGGTTTAGTTCTTGGAAAGTTGTTATGATTTAAATGCACTTTTGACTTCTGGTGACTGAGTTGAGTCGTTCTAACCTGAGTTGAGTCGTTCTAACCTGAGTTGAGTTGTTCTAACCTGAGTTGAGTTGTTCTAACCTGAGTTGAGTTGTTCTAACCTGAGTTGAGTCGTTCTAACCTGAGTTGAGTTGTTCTAACCTGAGTTGAGTTGTTCTAACCTGAGTTGAGTTGTTCTAACCTGAGTTGAGTTGTTCTAACCTGAGTTGAGTTGTTCTAACCTGAGTTGAGTTGTTCTAACCTGAGTTGAGTTGTTCTAACCTGAGTTGAGTTGTTCTAACCTGAGTTGAGTTGTTCTAACCTGAGTTGAGTTGTTCTAACCTGAGTTGAGTTGTTCTAACCTGAGTTGAGTCGTTCTAACCTGAGTTGAGTCGTTCTAACCTGAGTTGAGTTGTTCTAACCTGAGTTGAGTTGTTCTAACCTGAGTTGAGTTGTTCTAACCTTCCAACCTTCCTTTGTTGAAACACTCTGTCACTTTGCAGTGAGGGAGCTGAAGGGAAGTTAAAGGCAAGTAGTCATATATGATTGATTATAGGAATAACAATCATTTGGAATAATAAGAACCATGTTTGTTATAGGGGTCACGGAACATCTCCTCTTTATGAGTATGAAGTTATGGTTCTGAATGAGTTGCTGTGACTGCGGTCATTCGCTCACAACTCAGCCTCCAAATCTGGAATTTGCTTTCATTATTACTACATCCGTTCTCTGTATCCTAACCTCTCTCTCTCTCTCTCTCTCTCTCGCTCTCTCTCTCTCTCTCTCTCTCTCTCTCTCTCTCTCTCTCTCTCTCTCTCTCTCTCTCTCTCTCTCTCTCTCTCTCTCTCTCTCGCTCTCTCTCTCTCTCTCTCTCTCTCTCTCTCTCTCTCTCTCTCTCTCGCTCTCTCTCGCTCTCTCTCTCTCTCTCTCTCTCTCGCTCTCTCTCTCTCTCGCTCTCTCTCTCGCTCTCTCTCTCGCTCTCTCTCTCGCTCTCTCTCTCGCTCTCTCCCTGCGTATTCTGTACATGCGGAGGGGTGGTGGGTGGGGGGTGGGTTGAGAGAGAGAGAGAGAGAGAGAGAGAGAGAGAGAGAGAGAGAGAGAGAGAGAGAGAGAGAGAGAGAGAGAGAGAGAGAGAGAGAGAGAGAGAGAGAGAGAGAGAGAGAGAGAACAGTTGTCATGGCGACAGATAGAAAGTAGCCTGATGACCATGAGCGAGGGAAGCCTGACAATGCAGCGCATTGTGCTGAGCGTCTCCATCGCGGGGGTTTCACACCGCGGGAGATAGCGGCTCCCATAGAAACCCCCGTTGGGTCGAGGAGACTATACACTCCGTCAATGCTGAACGAATTTCTCGAATTTCCTTTTATCATTTACAAAATGGCCCGTATTTCTAAGAGTGTTTCTCGTGACGTCACATCCAAAGTCACGTGGTGTTTTTATGTGTTCCGGTTGGCAAAAAGCGACGCGGGACCTGAAATGATCATGGTTGCACAAATCGGTTCAAAAAGGTTATAATATACATTCCCTGAGGATTCCAGAACGAGAAGCAAAGCGAGAGGCCTGGATAAATGCAATTCATATTAGGAACTGGGAGAATTTGGGTCAGTCGCGACTGCGGTAATACTCAAGATTCAGGATTTATATTGTCCATATGCAACAAGTACAATAAAATTCCCTTCCGTAGTATTATAAGTAATAGCGCTTTTCTAAAATACTAAAGGCCTACTATAAATACTATATAAATATACTGTACACAATAAAAAAATAACAATTAAGTGACTGATGGATGATATGTACATCTTCCTGTCAGGTCAGTATTTTTTGGGTAACGATTATGTTCAGTTTATAGACTTTTGATGACTTCTTTGTTCATTGTTTTTGGTACGAATAATCTCAGTTATTGGAATTTAAACCGTTCGAAAACTCATAATAAAATGCATTTTGCATGAAATAACGGCATGAAATAACGGTTACTAGGGAAAAACTGATAAGCTTCCAGTGATTGTAAAGCCTTGAGAGACTCCTTTGTGTCTATCCCTAACAATCAGGTGTATATATCACAGAAGCTCACATCTGGCCAAAGAGTCAAAGTTTATTTTAATGCGTACGGGTCTGGAAGTGAAGATTTCTACGTGTGAGGCCAACATGTTTGATTGTTTGATCCTATTAAGCATTTTAAGGTGTGATGCTCAGTCTAGTCTATAGTCTCTAATTGTGTTATTGTTGTGTTATTGTTCTTCTTGTATTGCGTTGTCGTGGTTCTCTATATTACACTCTGAAAGGCGTTATTTTAACAAGCTCTCCCCCTTTCCTATCCCCGATTCCCCGGGTTCTAGTCGTTTTATCTGTTTGTCTAAAAGCGTGAGGTAGGGCTTAGGGGATATAAAAGATTCTCGGTTTTCGGTGAGGATTTCGTCAAACTATTATATAGTTGTGAAAGTATTTTGCAAACTGAAGATATCATTAAGGGCCATGAACTCCACCTGACACTTAGCTTCTCTTACTTTGGTATATTTATTATTGTGGGGAATTGAAAAGTTGTTGTGTAGCTTTATGTTTTATTCAATACTGTAGCTCCTTGGATCAATATAATATGTTGAATTCATAAATAGCAATAGCAATATGCAATCCAGCCGATGTAAATACATCATAAAGAAATAGACCATTGAACAGAGCACTGCCTCTGTGACTCAACAGGTGAGTTCAAATTAGTTTGTCATGAATACTCCAGCCCCGTTAAATCAATTAAAATAAACTCTGTACCACTGAAACTTTTTATATAATACAATATTACAAGAACAAATCACTACTGCTATCAACAGTACTACTCCAGGTTCCATAGGGTTGAAAACAAAAGGAAAGCCTCACAAAGACAGACGGATATTAGTAGACATGACACAGTGCCTTGGAATCCCTTCCAGACCTGTCTCTCTCTCGACCTACATCTCCCCTCCGCAGCAGCGGCTGACACCTCCTCCCGGTGAAGCCGCTCCTTCACACCAGAAAGGTGGATGAGGGGGGCTCTGCTGGGACACCCTCACCCCTCCCAGCTCATTACACCGGGATCACGGTTCTCCAGCTCTTCTCACAGGGGTTAATACTCAGACCCATCCACTCCCAGTTGGGGTGGATGCTTGTCTACAGCCTCTCCATTCTGTCTGCGTGTCAGCTGTCTGTCTGTCTGTCAGCCTTCTGTATGTCTGTCAGTTGTCAGACTGTCTGTGGGACTGTGTGTGTGTGTGTGTGTGTGTGTGTGTGTGTGTGTGTCTGTCTGTCTGTCTGTCTGTCTGTCTGTCTGTCTGTCGGTCTATCAGCTGTCTGCCTGTGTGTCTGTCAGCTGTCTGTCTGTCAGTCTTTCTGTCTGTCAACTGTGTGTCTGTGTGTCTGTTTTTGAGCTGTGTGTCTGTCAGCTGTCAGCTGTCTGTCTGTCAGCTGTGTATCAAATCCATCCAAAAACAAACAAATAAAAAGCAATATTCAACATTCCCATGACAACGTCGAATTGAACTTACATGTTCCCATCGAACATAAACACGACACAGAATGGTCTTCTCGAAATGACGTCACATCTAGGGTGATATCCATCAAGCATCGTCACCGGAACCACTGTGGGCACACCCCCTCCCCACCCCTCCCCCCTCACCTCCCCCCTCACCCCCCCCATCCCCCTCCCCCCTCACCCCACCATCCCCTCCCCACCCCTCCCCCCTCACCCCCCCCATCCCCCACCCCTCCCCCTCACCTCCCCCTCACCCCCCCCATCCCCCATCCCCCACCCCCTCCCCCCTCACCCACCATCCCCCTCCTCACCCCCCCACCCCCCACCCCCTCCCACCCTCCCCCCTCACCTCCCCCCTCCCCCTCACCACCCCCCACCCCTCCCCCCTCACCTCCCCCCTCACCCCCCCCCATCCTGCTCATAATGTTCTTTTCCCCGGGGCTCATTGTTATGGTGATTCTGAAGAGCTCTTCGGTTTCCACCGTACGCTCCTGGAAAAGCACACGGAGGCCTCTGATTGGTGGAGGGACGACAATGGCGTGGCCATTCATTTGGGGACGTTAATTTGTGCGTTCGTACAGAGAGAAACTCAACCGGTTCTCTCTATTACACATCTGGATATACATCACATGTAAATCTGGAGGATTTAATCCTCTTTATTTGGTCACATACATGTACTTGTACACATTTAACCCATCTCTGCATATAACCCATCCTAGTATTAGGAGCAATGGGCAGCTATTGTTTATACAGCGCCCGGGGAGCTAGGGTGTAGAGGTCTGCTGCCTTGCTCAAGGTGTTTCAGGGACTTGAACCTGTGACCTTCCGGGATCCCAAGCCAAGTCCTAACAGACTGAGCTACTGCCGTTCCATCTATATATATCTATAGATATGGATAAATATATATATAAATCTATATCAATCTATATAAATCGATCTATCTATCTATCTATTTCTCTATATATCTATAGAGAGAGAGAGAGAGAGAGAGAGAGAGAGAGAGAGAGAGAGAGAGAGAGAGAGAGAGAGAGAGAGAGAGAGAGAGAGATCTATATTTGCCCACAGCTCTACATTGAACAGTGGGCTCATATAATGAGAGCCTCATTAGTAATTCTGCAATGATTGCGTTTGAACCAAGCAGGGCGCTCTTCAAATGATTGGATCCCCAAGACATGAGGAACACAAGTTAACTCTCTCTCTCTCTCTCTCTCTCTCTCTCTCTCTCTCTCTCTCTCTCTCTCTCTCTCTCTCTCTCTCTCTCTCTCTCTCTCTCTCTCTCTCTCTCTCTCTCTCTCTCTCTCTCTTCTGCTGGTCAAAGAGTTTGAACAGACCACGTATAGTGACATCATCATGTTTGATGATGTCACTGCTCCCCAGGCAGCTGTTTATAAAATAGCCTCCACTGCTCCTCACACTAGGATGGGTTAATGCAGAGAAACTCATTTCACTGTTTTCATGTATGTGACCAATAAAAAGGATTCAATCCTCCAGATTTAGATTTGATATAAGCAAGGAGGAAGAAATGCATTAGCTCTGTGATTGCTGTTTATGCATGAGGTTACTGTTTATATATATATATATATATATATATATATATATATATATACAGTAGCCGTATACAGTAGATATTCTGCATAAATTGGTCATAAAATGTGTTCTGATCTTCATCTAAGTCAACAATAGACAAACACAGTCTGCTTAAACTAATATCACACAAACAATTATATGTTTTTATGTTTTTATTGAACACACCATGTAAACCCTTAGTAAACCATTCACAGTGACTTCTCCAAGAGCTAATTGGAGTCAGGAGTCAGCCAACCTGGAGTCCAATCAATGAGCCCAGATTGGAGGTGTTGGGTAAAGCTGCCCTGCCCTATAAAAAACACACACCAGGCAGTTGGCGGCAGTATAGCTCGGGAGGTAGAGCGGTCCCCTCACTGCTGGTTCGATCCCCGCCGCCTCCTCCTAGCAAAAGCTGTCGAGGTGTCCTTGAGCAAGACCCCCTAACCCTAACTGCTCCTGACGTGCTGGCTGACTCCTTGATGGCTGTCTCCTTGATGGCTGACTCCTTGATGGCTGACTCCTTGATGGCTGACTCCGCCGTTGGTGGTTGAATGTGTGTATGAATGGGTGAATGTGAGACTTGATATGTAAAGCGCTTTGAGTAACCACTGGTTAGAAAAGCGCTATATAAATGTCCATTTACACCAGTTTTGAGTTTGCTATTCTCAAGAAGCATTGCCTGATGTGAACCATGCCTCGCACAAAAAAGCTCTCAGAAGACCTAAGATTAAGAATTGTTGACATGCATAAAGCTGGAAAAGTGGTAACAAAAGTATCTCTAAAAGCCTTGATGTTCATCAGTCCACAGTAAGACAAATAGTCTATAAATGGAGAAAGTTCAGCACTGTTGCTACTCTCCCTAGGAGTGGCCGTCTGTAAAGATGACTGCAAGAGCACAGCGCAGAATGCTCAATGAGGTGAAGAAGAATCCTAGAGTGTCAGCTAAAGACTTTTCAAGAGTTCATGGGAGGACGTGGATGTTCCACAGCACTACTGGCAAAATATTCTGTGGACAGATGAAACCAAAGTTGAGTTGTTTGGAAGGAACACACAACACTATGTGTGGAGAAGAAAAGGCACAGCAACATCAACACCTCATCCCAACTGAAGTACGGTGGAGGGGCATCGTGGTTTGGGGCTGCTTTGCTGCCTCAGGGCCTGGACAGATTGCTATCATCGACCGAAAAATGAATTCCCAAGTTTACCAAGACATTTTGCAGGAGAACGTAAGGCCATCTGTCCACCAATTGACGCTCAACAGAAGATGGGTGATGCAACGGGACAATGACCCAAAGCACAGAAGTAAATCAACAACAGCATGGCTTCAACAGAAGAAAATACGCTTTCTGGAGTGGCCCAGAGTCCTGACCTCAACCCCATTGAGATGCTATGGCATGACCTCAAGAGAGCGATTCACACCAGACATCCCAAGAATATTGCTGAACTGAAACAGTTTTGTAAAGAGGAATGGTCCAAAATTCCTCCTGACCGTTTGGTCTGATCTGCAACTACAGGAAACGTTTGGTTGAGGTTATTGCTGCCAAAGGAGGGTCAACCAGTTATTAAATCCAAGGGTTCACATACTGGTCCCACCCTGCACTGTGAATGTTAACATGGTGTGTTCAATAAAAACATGAAAACATATAATTGTTTGTGTGGTATTAGTTTAAGCAGACTGTGTGTGTCTATTGTTGACTTAGATGAAGATCAGAACACATTTTATGACCAATTGATGCAGAAATCCAGGAAATTCCAAAGGGTTCACATACTTTTTCTTGCAACTGTATATATATATACTGTATATATATGTATGTATACAGTATATTTGTATGTATACAACATGTATATATATATATATACACTTTATTTATGTATATACTGTATATATACAGTATATATATATATTATATATATATACTGTATGTTTATGTATATACAGTATATATGCATATATATATATATATATCTGATATTACGGTTTTACATTTCATGTGTGCTTGCTGTTACGTTCTTATTATATTTGTACTTGGCTCTCACCATTGATGATGCTATGGTGACACCTACTCGGACCGCAGGGAATCTGGGTGTGACCCTGGACGACCAACTGTCGTTCTCGGCAAACATTGCATCTGTGACACGCTCCTGCAGATTCCTCCTCTACAACATCAGGAGGATTCGGCCTTTTCTCACTGAAAGGCTGCCAGGTGCTCATCCAGGCTCTAGTCATCTCCCGGCTGGACTACCGCAACTCCCTCCTTGCTGGCGCCCCGGCGTCTGCCATCAGGCCCCTGGAGCTCATTCAGAAAGCTGCAGCTCGCCTGGTGTTCAACCGCCCCAAGTACTCCCACACATCTACCCTCCTTCGGACTCTACACTGGCTCCCTGTAGCTGCTCGCATCCTTGGTGCTAGCCTACAAGGCAGTAAGAGGTACTGCTCCATCCTACCTCCAGGCAATGGTCAAGGCCTACATCCCAACCCGTCCACTTCGCTCGGCTTCTTCGGGCCGTCTGCTTGCCCCCTCACTTATGCCTCGTTTCCACCAAGCTGTTTTGAGAGCCGGTTCGGAGCTCGCGCGTCATCGCGAACCAGTTCTTTGGGTTTCCACCGCAATGGAGCCGCTTTCTGGCTCCGTTAAGTGGTTCGTTTGCGGCTCCACTTCGAAGCTGGGCTGGCCAGCCGGCTCCACTACGTCAGGGGCTGGGGGCGGGGCTTATCGGGGCTGGGGGCGGGGCTTTTCTCCGTCCTGGCCCCAATTTGGTGGAACAAACTCCCCACAGATTCACGACTGCAGAGTCACTGGACACATCTCCTTCCTCGTAGCGCTAAGTCAATTATCTAAGTAGATTACATATTATAGATACAGGTAGATATTGTTCTAGATATTGTTGCATATTGTTTGCCAACTTATTGTACTTTTTCCCTTACACTTTTGCCTGAACTTATTGTACTTCTACCTGAGCTCTAGTTCAGTTATTGGAGACTCGTTAGGAATTAAATGCACTTTTGACTTCTGGTGACGAGTTGTTCTCTCACCTTCCTTTGTTGAAACACACTACTGTAAGTCACTTTGGATAAAAGCGTCTGCTAAATGACTGTAATGTAATGTGATGGATTGACGTAATCAGGATAATGTGGCAGGATAATGGCATGGTCCAAAGTACTGTGATTTCAGGCCTGATGAATGTATTCTTAAAGGGCCGCTATTATATATACCACCCGGTGTGAGTGTGATTAGCCATTACCAGTGGTTTCAAAATTGTCATGTGACTAACGTGACACATGACGAGTGTGGGAGAGTCCACCCGGATGTATGATGGAGAGATGAGCCTACCAGTTGGTACAGTCCGCCGGGGGTACGTCGGTAGGCTGATCTAGTCGCCATACATCTGGGTGGACACTCCCACACGTGATGTCACGAATGACAACAATGTCAATTTGAGTCACATGACAATAAATGGCGTGTAATGGCTCACTCACACCGGACGGTATAACAGGAGCCCTTTAAACACATACTCCAAAATAAGAGTTCCAGAAGCGAGATGCCAGCGTTCCCAGTGGGCAGAAAGCAGAATGAGACATTTAGGATAATGAAGTGTTTACACAGTAGACTAGTAGACTAGAAATGAGCACACAAACAACCAGTCACAAAAACAACACTCCAGTGAATTATTAAGCAGACATGGCATACAAGCACTGCCAGAGTGTCTTCTGGCAGTGTCTTCTTCAAACAGAAACACAAGTCTCTGGAGGTTATGATTTCTTTGATATTTCAGTCCGTCGAGGGGGGGGGGGGGGGGGGGTTGTTAGTCCGCCGCAGGGTTGGAAGGTCAGCCGGTGTGGAGAGTTCGGAGGCCAGGGAGTGTTAGGGTTCAGATGTGACTGACAGTAAGGAGGGGGACCTCACTGCACCCCGGGAAGCAAACAAGGAAAAGAACAGCCATTTATCTGAGTGACAGAGAGTCCCAGAGTCCAAATGATGGCCTTTTCAACAGAGAGGGCAGCTCGTCTGTCAGAAATAGACTCTCCCTCTTTTTCTCTCACTGGTGTGTGTGTCTCTCTCTCTCTCTCTCTCTCTCTCTCTCTCTCTCTCTCTCTCTCTCTCTCTCTCTCTCTCTCTCTCTCTGGTGTGAGTGTGTGTGTATCTCTCTCTTATGTGTATCTCTCTCTCTCTCTGCTGTGTGTCTCTCTGCTCTCTCTCTCTCTCTCTCTCTCTCTCTCTCTCTCTCTCGCTCTCTCTCGCTCTCTCTCTCGTTCACTCTGGTGTGTGTGTGTGTGTGTGTGTGTGTGTGTGTGTGTTTCTCTCTCTGGTGTGTCTCTGGTCTCTCTCTTACCTCCTATCTTTTGAGTACCAGTTAATGCAACGTTGGTGTGTTAAGACTCCCAGTGAGTCACCTCACCTCACCGACCCCCCAATACAGCCTCCACCTAGTAATGCTAGCGATTAGCCCATTAGCATTGAAGCTAAGGCTTGTGTCTTAGTCACCTCACGCCTTGACTAAAACCAAGAATAGTGGCGGCACCTAAAAATACAGCGTACATGCGTCCATACGCTCAGCCGTCTGCCTTTCGGATCACACTCGGCTAAACCTGCTTGTAAATACAATGTATTTTAATTTGAATTGCTTGTGTGAATCGATGACACATTACGACGTTTTGGGTGTTGGGCGGAATGGGTAAATAAAGACCATGTGTAAAGAAGAATAAGAAGAAATAATTGGTCTATCATATAATCTAGCTTCTGTATGGCTCTGACCTTGTGTACCAGTCAGTTGTGTCTTGTATAGTAGCCGTGTGAAACTTTAGTGTAGTGTGGTTTCAGTGTGTAGTGTTTATCGTTGTGTGTGTGTGTGTGTGTGTGTGTGTGTGTGTTTATTCTCTCTCTCTGATTGGGTTTACCAGGGTTCTGGAGTGACCGAGCAAATCAAATCCTGAAGGCAGCGAGGCAGGCGAGGCCAGCTTCCACGCAGGCGAGGCCAGCCTCCACGCAGGCGAGGCCAGCCTCCACGCAGGCGAGGCCAGCCTCCACGCAGGCGAGGCCAGCCTCCACGCAGCCGGGCAGGGGGGAGAACGTGTGGTCAGGTTCTAAATCTAAATGTGGAGGATCAAATCCTCTTTATTGTCTCAAACACACAAACAGTGAGATGTTTTTCTCTTTGTTTTTCTCATTCGACCCATCCCAGTATTAGGAGCAGTGAGCAGCTATTTGATCTATCCAGCTGCCCGAGGAGCAGTGTAGGGGTCTGGTGCCTTGCTCAAGGGCACCTCGGCAGTGCTCAGGTGTTTCGGGGGACTTGAACCGACAACCTTCCGGTTCCCACCAAGCTAAGCCCCTACATACTAAGCTCCTGCCTCCCCCCCTAAACTTAGATATACTTCATAGTACACTAACACAATGAGGTGGGTATGAAATGAATTAAGGAGAAATAACTGTTGTTTTTGCTGGTATCTGTTGTTTTAAGTGTGATATAACTAATGCTAAAGGTTATATCGTATAAAGGTTGTCCTACAAAACCGTCTTTGATGTAATATGTCAGATTATCCACCAGCGGAGAACCAATGTACTGTCAGACCCGTTGCTTTGTTTTAGTCTTGTTCTGTTTTGTCTGGACCCCTCCCACCCAGGCCCCAGTCTCTCTGCACCTCTCCCCTCCTCTCACCCCTCAGGCCCCAGTCTCTCTGCACCTCTCCCCTCCTCTCACCCCTCAGGCCCCAGTCTCTCTGCTCCTCTCCCCTCCTCTCACCCCTCAGGCCCCAGTCTCTCTGCTCCTCTCCCCTCCTCTCACCCCTCAGGCCCCAGTCTCTCTGCTCCTCTCCCCTCCTCTCACCCCTCAGGCCCCAGTCTCTCTGCTCCTCTCCCCTCCTCTCACCCAGGCCCCAGTCTCTCTGCTCCTCTCCCCTCCTCTCACCCAGGCCCCAGTCTCTCTGCTCCTCTCCCCTCCTCCCACCCAGGCCCCAGTCTCTCTGCACCTCTCCCCTCCTCCCACCTAGGCCCCAGTCTCTCTGCTCCTCTCCCCTCCTCTCACCCAGGCCCCAGTCTCTCTGCACCTCTCCCCTCCTCTCACCCAGGCCCCAGTCTCTCTGCTCCTCTCCCCTCCTCCCACCCAGGCCCCAGTCTCTCTGCACCTCTCCCCTCCTCCCACCCAGACCCCAGTCTCTCTGCTCCTCTCCCCTCCTCTCACCCAGACCCCAGTCTCTCTGCTCCTCTCCCCTCCTCTCACCCCTCAGGCCCCAGTCTCTCTGCTCCTCTCCCCTCCTCTCACCCCTCAGGCCCCAGTCTCTCTGCACCTCTCCCCTCCTCTCACCCAGGCCCCAGTCTCTCTGCACCTCTCCCCTCCTCCCACCCAGGCCCCAGTCTCTCTGCACCTCTCCCCTCCTCCCACCTAGGCCCCAGTCTCTCTGCTCCTCTCCCCTCCTCTCACCCCTCAGGCCCCAGTCTCTCTGCACCTCTCCCCTCCTCTCACCCTCAGGCCCCAGTCTCTCTGCACCTCTCCCCTCCTCTCACCCAGGCCCCAGTCTCTCTGCTCCTCTCCCCTCCTCTCACCCAGACCCCAGTCTCTCTGCTCCTCTCCCCTCCTCTAACCCCTCAGGCCCCAGTCTCTCTGCTCCTCTCCCCTCCTCTCACCCCTCAGGCCCCAGTCTCTCTGCACCTCTCCCCTCCTCTCACCCAGGCCCCAGTCTCTCTGCACCTCTCCCCTCCTCTCACCCCTCAGGCCCCAGTCTCTCTGCACCTCTCCCCTCCTCTCACCCAGGCCCCAGTCTCTCTGCACCTCTCCCCTCCTCTCACCCCTCAGGCCCCAGTCTCTCTGCTCCTCTCCCCTCCTCTCACCCAGGCCCCAGTCTCTCTGCTCCTCTCCCCTCCTCTCACCCCAGGCCCCAGTCTCTCTGCTCCTCTCCCCTCCTCTCACCCAGGCCCCAGTCTCTCTGCTCCTCTCCCCTCCTCTCACCCAGGCCCCAGTCTCTCTGCTCCTCTCCCCTCCTCTCACCCAGGCCCCAGTCTCTCTGCTCCTCTCCCCTCCTCTCACCCAGGCCCCAGTCTCTCTGCACCTCTCCCCTCCTCTCACCCAGGCCCCAGTCTCTCTGCTCCTCTCCCCTCCTCTCACCCAGGCCCCAGTCTCTCTGCACCTCTCCCCTCCTCTCACCCAGGCCCCAGTCTCTCTGCTCCTCTCCCCTCCTCTCACCCAGGCCCCAGTCTCTCTGCTCCTCTCCCCTCCTCTCACCCCTCAGGCCCCAGTCTCTCTGCTCCTCTCCCCTCCTCTCACCCAGGCCCCAGTCTCTCTGCTCCTCTCCCCTCCTCTCACCCAGGCCCCAGTCTCTCTGCTCCTCTCCCCTCCTCTCACCCAGGCCCCAGTCTCTCTGCTCCTCTCCCCTCCTCTCACCCCTCAGGCCCCAGTCTCTCTGCACCTCTCCCCTCCTCTCACCCCTCAGGCCCCAGTCTCTCTGCTCCTCTCCCCTCCTCTCACCCAGGCCCCAGTCTCGCTGCTCCTCTCCCCTCCTCTCACCCAGGCCCCAGTCTCTCTGCACCTCTCCCCTCCTCTCACCCAGGCCCCAGTCTCTCTGCTCCTCTCCCCTCCTCCCACCCAGGCCCCAGTCTCTCTGCTCCTCTCCCCTCCTCTCCCCCTCAGGCCCCAGTCTCTCTGCACCTCTCCCCTCCTCTCACCCAGGCCCCAGTCTCGCTGCTCCTCTCCCCTCCTCCCACCCAGGCCCCAGTCTCTCTGCTCCTCTCCCCTCCTCTCACCCAGGCCCCAGTCTCTCTGCTCCTCTCCCCTCCTCTCACCCAGGCCCCAGTCTCTCTGCACCTCTCCCCTCCTCTCACCCAGGCCCCAGTCTCTCTGCACCTCTCCCCTCCTCTCACCCAGGCCCCAGTCTCTCTGCACCTCTCCCCTCCTCCCACCCAGGCCCCAGTCTCTCTGCACCTCTCCCCTCCTCTCACCCAGGCCCCAGTCTCTCTGCTCCTCTCCCCTCCTCTCACCCCTCAGGCCCCAGTCTCTCTGCTCCTCTCCCCTCCTCTAACCCCTCAGGCCCCAGTCTCTCTGCTCCTCTCCCCTCCTCTCACCCAGGCCCCAGTCTCTCTGCACCTCTCCCCTCCTCCCACCCAGGCCCCAGTCTCTCTGCACCTCTCCCCTCCTCTCACCCAGGCCCCAGTCTCTCTGCTCCTCTCCCCTCCTCTCACCCTCAGGCCCCAGTCTCTCTGCTCCTCTCCCCTCCTCTCACCCTCAGGCCCCAGTCTCTCTGCTCCTCTCCCCTCCTCTCACCCCTCAGGCCCCAGTCTCTCTGCTCCTCTCCCCTCCTCTCACCCCTCAGGCCCCAGTCTCTCTGCTCCTCTCCCCTCCTCTCACCCCTCAGGCCCCAGTCTCTCTGCACCTCTCCCCTCCTCTCACCCAGACCCCAGTCTCTCTGCTCCTCTCCCCTCCTCTCACCCTCAGGCCCCAGTCTCTCTGCTCCTCTCCCCTCCTCCCACCCAGGCCCCAGTCTCTCTGCTCCTCTCCCCTCCTCTCCCCCCTCAGGCCCCAGTATCTCTGCTCCTCTCCCCTCCTCCCACCCAGGCCCCAGTCTCTCTGCACCTCTCCCCTGCAGCAGGAGGCTCCCCCCGACCCCCCCGACCTCATATTTATATTTATATTTTAGACTTCGATTTTTAAATGCTAAATTTGTACAGGACTTATTGTTTTGCCTTGTCTGTACTGTTTTGTTTTGCACGTTACTGTTACTGTGTGTTGCTTCGGATCCGTGTCAAATTCCTATGCGTGTTTTTACAACTGTATATGGCAATAAACCACTTTCTGATTCTGATTCTGATTCAACAAGTCGCATTAGAGAGAAGCTTTTGCTGCCACCTTGTGGCGTTCCTGTGAAACTACCGACACTCATGTCTTCAAAAGCATGGTAGAACAATGATATACGAAGAAAGTAACTCAGTCGGGCGAACTGAGCATATAGTTCATATCGTTTTTCATATAGTTTGAGTCGTATCCTCGGGCTATTTCACTTTTTTTTTTAATGGAAAATAAATGTATATCATATATACAATTGTTTTCTCATGCCATGTCCTCATGACTAATTCACTTTCTTGAATTATAAAAAAACAAGTTGGAATATATATGTTTCCTACATATAATACAATTGTTTTCTCGTCTTCATGTATGGAAGCCCACCCATGGGCTAGTTGAGATAGTTAAGTCATAATTATGAAATAGTATCTCCTAATTATGAGATAGTTAAGTCATAATTAGGAGATACTATCTCCTAATTATTAGATAGTTAAGTCATAATTATGAGATACTATCTCAAAAGTATGACTTAACTATCTCATAATTAGGAGATAGTAAAGGTTTTGTTTTCAAGTGGCGGAAACGGGCTTCCATATTCATGTGATCAGGATCGGGTCTCGCAACAGAATCACGCTCATTTGCGCAATTGGGTTCACCTGTGACAGGTGTGGGCTGTATAAAGGGGTGTGACTGGGGCTTGGCGTTCTTTTGCGTCGAAAAAGAGTGGAGAGTGTTGAGACTGAGTAGTAGTTCAGCGAATTCGTGAACCGGTTCGCTTTTTTCGTGCGTCGTTTTTCGGCGAATTTCGGCGTTTCGTGCCCGCGGTGTGTGTTTGGTTCTCATCATCCATCACCGGTCGACGTCCAACAACGCAGCATCGCACCTGGCCACTACCAATGAGCGCTCCAACGCAAACGGGACAACAGAACCGCAAGTCACCAAACGTTCTTTAATCTCTGCGCTGGTTGAATTTGCCTGAGTTTGTGTTTCATTGAAGTGTTGAATAGGGTGTTTCATTGAAGTGTTGAATAGGGTGTTTCGTGCTCGTGGTTTGAGCGTTAGAGGGGTTTTGTGCTCATGGTTTGAGCCTATAGTGGTTTGTGCTCGTTGTTTTGAGCGTATATAGCGATTTTGGGCTCTTTTTGCGTGAGCCAGACGGTTTGTGCACTGAAATGTATGTTTTGCCTTGATGTACGCCACCATGCTCTGTCCTCTGTCCCTCTTCGCACACACACACGTGCTATCCCTTTGCTTTCCTCCTCCGCTTCACATGGCCTTCTCCTTCTTCTGATGAGTTCAGTGTGTTGTGTTGGGTTTCGTGTCGGGATGTTGTGACCGGTTGACATTGTGACCTGACTTTACCCAAGTAGGCTACCCCTCCCCAAAAACAAAAATCGAAACCCTGCAGTTTGAAGACTCGTCAACCCTGATAAACTTGTCACTTTCATCACGTGACCTCACCCGGAGATGACATTCAACGGTTCATCCATCATTCAACACTAATCAAGCAGGATCCACTTGAACTCTTCCAACATCTGGCTTTTTACAAATGATTCCCGAAGTCTGACAAGTTTCAAACCAATCTGTAGATAACCACATTTCCTTCACCCAAAGCCGTCCCATCATCCAGGCGCTCCACGACTGCCCTCTAGCACCCCAAAAGCATTGATTCAGACTTGGAGACCGCTTCCACGGTCAGACCATCAGGCTGCTGAACAAGGGTTTACAGCATATAACAATGTATATTTTATTAGTGATTTATATATTGCTCTTTTTCTGTGCTAATATATTGCATTTTATATATGCTTTTTTTTTTTTTACTTTATACAGTTTGTACTTTTTATTTTGTTTAACTTCTGTCTGTCATCAGGTATTGCACATAAGATTTTCACCCATTGCTTATACTTTATATATATTTATATTGTATAACTTTGATGTGACAATAAACTTGATAAATTTGTCATTTTTTTCCACCCAGACAGCATTTTGACCTCCACCCGAAGACGACGCGCCATTTTGACCTCCACCCGAAGACGACTCGGCATTTTGACCTCCACCCAAAGACGACTCGGCATTTTGACCTCCACCCGAAGACGACGCGGCATTTTGACCTCCACCCGAAGACGACTCGGCATTTTGACCTCCACCCGAAGACGACTCGGCATTTTGACCTCCACCCGAAGACGACGCGCCATTTTGACCTCCACCCGAAGACGACGCGCCATTTTGACCTCCACCCGAAGACGACGCGCCATTTTGACCTCCACCCGAAGACGACGCGCCATTTTGACCTTCACCCGGGCGGCAGTATAGCTGCCACCAGGGCTGACCTCCTGACCACCAGGGCGGCAGTATAGCTCAGGAGGTAGAGCGGTCGCCTCACAACCGAAAGGTCGCTGGTTCGATCTCCCGGCTCCTCCTAGCAAAAACTGTCTGTCCTTGAGCAAGACCCCCTAACCCTAACTGCTCCTGACGTGCTGGCTGTCTCCTTGCATGGCTGACTCCGCCGTCGGTGTATGAATGATGTATGACTTGTAAAGCTTTGGATAAAAGCGCTATATAAAAGCTGGCATTATTATTATTACCAGACGACGGCGCGGCGTTTTGACCTTCACCCGAAGTTGACACGGCATTTTGACCTCCGACCTCCACCCCGGAGATGCGTTGGCGCTCCGACCTCCACCCCGGAGATGCTTTGGCACTCCACCCCAAAATGCGCAGGTGCTCCGACCTCCACCCGGAGATGCGTTGGCGCTCTGACCTCCACCCGGAGATGATGTGGCCCTCTGAGCACCCAAGAATCATTAAGCCATTGGTCATTCTCTTTACCCATGCACTGCTTCGCCCTCCACCCAAATCGTTTTGACCCTCTGATCATCAAGGTAGTCTTGGCCTCTGACCGCTTGGACCCCCAACAGTCCTTTGGGTTGGAGGATTTCCTCAATCCTGACAGTTTTGGCCTCCACCTGGAGTGCTGCTGGCCATGGCCAACCACAAGGTCGGTACTATGATGCCCAACTAGCGTCCTCGATGTTCACCAGACCGACGAGACTTAGACTTGAGCATTTTGGTTAGTTGATTTTGATTTGGTTTACTGGTTGAATTTGGTGTTTGGAAAGAAAGATCTCTTCCCCCAGCTACATACAGACATACTCATTTCTTCTGATCTCTCATTTTCCCCTTCATACATGGATGCTGCTGTTGGTTTGCTGTAGCTTGTTTTTGATGCTGTGAAATGTTGGCTTAAAGTTGTTCTATATATATGTGTGTATATGTATATATATGTATATATATATATATGTGTATGTGTGTATATATGTATATATATATGGAGTGCTGTGTGCTGCTCAAAATGTTTGGTTGGCTGGACCAAAGATGCGTCGATGACATTATTTGGTACGTTCACATTGTTTGAATTCTTGGCTTGTTGTTGGACTTGGCAGTACTGTTCCGAGTTGCAAGTGGTCTCATTTGGACACTAAGCTGGTTGTTCACCCCAAGTCCTACGAGATCCAACAGACAGCGGAGGTGGGCAGTTGCAAACCTTCATAGATGAATTTTCATCAAGAATTTGCAGAATTTAAACTGCAACCGTGTTCTAAATTTGTCTAATTTACCTGAAGACTATGAAAGGACTCCACTTTTCTTTTTTTTAAGTAAGTTGTAAATCATGTTTTACAATTTTGAGTTAATTGACTTCTATTAATTTGCTAATTCATTATCCTTCCTTTAAAGCAAAGTACATGCCTGACTGTACCAGAGCTGTCCTGGCTTCTACTTTGGTGAGTTGCTATTTTTACTACTTTTTTTTTTTATGTATGTATACATAAAAACTATGTCTTTACTAAACTAGTCTCTTTACTCTAGGGTCAGTTTAATGTTGATGGTATATTGTATGGTGACATGGAGTAAGAGGTGTATTGGCTGCACTTTAGGTGAGTGGTTTCATAATATTTTCATTCAATTAGCTGATATCAATGTGATTCAGTATACAAAACAACCTTCATATTTTTCCCACAGTTGCAAATGTAGGTGACAAAGGAGAAATCTGGATTGGGAAGACCTCAACACTGTGCCAAAGTTACCGTTAAAGTTGTCCTTTTATTATATTGACCAGTTATAAAGACCAGTCTTTAAAATGTTAAGTGGAGAAACAAACTGGGTGTTTGGTCTTATTGCAGTGAGGGAACAAGACACTGGAGAAGACCACCTGACCAGAGGAGGAAGACGATTGCTTCGAAGACTCGTCGATTCCGTCCAGAAGGTAAACCTTCACGATGCAGTTTCACTGCCACATTTGTTAATCTGTTGAGTCGGTGCTGAAGTTGTGCTCATTGGGACGGCTCATGGTTCATAGGAAACATCTGTAGAAGTGACTACAGATTCCTGTTTCACCAAAAAAAGTTAACTTCTAGGTCCTGTTGCCATGGTCACCCTGGAGGCTGCAGTCACCGTTGGAGCCAGAGGATGCCGTCGCCATGGTCACCGTTGGAGCCAGAGGATGCTGTCGCCATGGACTCCTTGAGGAATTCAGCGGTAAGGAGTTCATCCCAGCAAATCTTTTAACTTGCCTTGATTGTGTTTTTATCTGTTCTAATCAGTTACATTTGTCTTGACGGTTCTCCATATATCTAGTTGGTTAAAACATTTTTGAAAGTCATGATCACCCCTTACTCACAGAAACATGTTATCATTGTTCCACTACAGGACTTGTGACATCCCAGTCACCCTTGCATCTGGAGGATGCCGTCGCCATGGTCACCCTTGGAGCTGGAGAATGCCGTCGCCATGGTCACCCGTGGAGCTGGAGGATGCCGTCGCAATGATCACCTTGAGGTTTTCTGCACTTTAGGAGTGTTTCCATAATATTTTATTTATATTTTTTTTCCAATTTGCAGTTATCAATGTAGTTCAGTTCACAAAACCTTCATCTTCTTCCCACAGTTGCAACTGTGAGTGACCAAGGAGAAATCTGGAATGGGAAGACCGCAAAACACTTTGCCAAACGGTAACGGTCTGTTTTTGTTTTATATTGACCAGCATGTCTTTAATATGTTAAGTGGAGTAACTAATTGGGTGTTTGCTCTTATGGCAGAGGAGGAACAGGACACTGGAGAAGACCACCTGACCAGAGGATGAAGACGATGGCTTTGGAGACTCACGATTCCGTCCAGAAGGTAAACCTTCACAATGCCGTTTCACTGCAACATTTGTCAATCTGAGTCAGTGCGTCCCAATCAAGTTATTGATTGGGACACCAGTTCTCAGGCTTCTGGTTTATAAGGAACATCTGTAGCAGCGACTTCAGATTGCCGTTTCACCAAAAATGGTTCACTTCTAGGTCCTGTTGTCATAGTCACCCTTGGAGGATGCCGTCACCATTGGAGCTGGAGGATGCCGTCGCCATGGTCTCCTTGAGGAAGTCGTGGTAAGGAGTAAATCTCAGCAAATCTTTTAACTTGCCTTAAGATTGTTTTTATCTGTTCTAATGATCGGTTCAGAACACTATTGCCATTCAAGATGTTTTTATTTGCCATATGGAACAGAAGTACAATGGAATGCTTACTTTCCTCTCGCAGTATGAATTTTCTACAATTTAACACTTTAATCTATCTACCAATACTGTACACAATAAAAACTTTAAAGTGACTAATATATAGATGCAAAAAGCATTCAAAGTGGCAGCAGCATCATGAATATAGTGCAGTAACGTTAATGACTCCAGAAAGTCCACCAAAAGTATGATAGTGTAATGTAATATGGATAACAATGTTATGATGGTGGCAGCACTGCCTACTGACTTGATTAAAAACTGTCATTGAACCTGGTAGTCCTCCAGATACAGTAGACGGTACTACATGATATGATTATGTTGTAATCTGTGAAAGAGTTGTATTTCACCCCAAACATACTGGGAGGTTCAGTGCAACAAACGCAAAAAGTGTCTTCAGTGGACTGGAATGAGATGGATCTGGAGTGTAAAGCACATGGTTTAGACGGGTCATCGGACGCACCAGATCGCCATCTGGCCATTTCCCCAATTGACGCCTAAATACTTTCTTTTGTGTTTGGCCTTGTCAAATATGTTTTAGCGTGACTCTTAAGCGTTACTAAATGCCATTTTCACATTGTTGAGCCCATCGTTGGTCCTGCTCCCAAACCAATGCAGATGGTCTTCAATGCATCTTGGATATCCATGGACACATTTGCCAGGTATGATAGCGTCTCTTTAAGATCTGAACATGAGCCACCTCACCTCAGGAAGAAGTCTGGCTCATTAGACCTCAATTTGAGCAAGATCTGATCATGGTGCATGTAGACCTAAAAGTTAATGGATGCTATAGTTCTCAGATCACATTGAAACGACAAAACCACAGCCAAAGAAAGTAAAGTTCTTCTTCAGATGGTTGACATGTAGTTAAGTCAAAAGCACCAAGTCAGTTAAATTAAAATGAAGAGTGAAAAACACACTAGCCATGTTATTTACTGGTTATCATTGGTGCTCCTTTTTAAAGGGTGCAAATACTTCTTATAATTAATGAAATATAATTAAGAATGCAATGTACGTCTTCTTTCTTTTTTCAGGCATGTGAACGCCACCACAGTGAACAGCATGCTCTGGTTTAAATGATTTGACTTTCCTTTAATTGTAAATTAAATGGAATTAAACTTATTTTGAGCCTTAATGTTTCTTTATTTTTACTTTGTACTGATTTTGGTTTCCTGCTCAATCTTTTGAATTGATCCGCAGAAACATTTCTGCTGCGGTTTCCCTTACACTATATTAGTGTAGAATCCTCCTAAACGGTGAACTTGTATAACTAGACAGGAAATCCTGTCATTATATGCAGCAATCCTGCAACAAATTGTGAACGATTGTGACCTGAAGCGCTCGCCCTAGAGTCCCACTCAGTCCTGCAGTGTTGTGCCCTGGAAATCCTGTAGTGTTTCCCCAAAACTATCCTCTCCAAAATGCTTTTTCCTGCAAGAAATGTGAGGGATTGATCTGAAAATAATGATAACCTACAGGTACAAAAACCTCCAGGTGTAGATGTGCTTAAAGAGACCACGCTCTATTAATGAAACACTGAGACTAGATGATCACGCGTGGAAAAACGGATTCAACCTTTCGCTTCATAAATGGTACAACTAAAAGTTTACTTTACTTAAAATAAACTTAAGACTGTTTGCTTTTACATGGAACCTTGAGCCCAGATACACTTAATTTGGTCGTTATGTATTTTACCACCACGTTTTGGCACAGGTTCTTGTTTGGACAGTGAGTGAGGCTAAACTCTGCCCATGCATGAGGGGCCATAGTGCATGTGGAAGAGGAGCTCAAACAGCCATGTGGCCTGAAGAACTGACCTTTTCAGAATCCTGGGAAAAGATTATATAATATTTTTTTTTTGTTAAACAGTGTACAACGTGATCGCTGCAAAACAAGTAGTCGAAAAAACTGAAAAAAGTGGCATTTAGAAAAACCACTAGGTGGCAGTGTTGTGTCGTATTTATTTATACCGGAAAATTGGTTTGTTTTATTAGTTGATCTACAAACCCTAGAGTTTGATGAAAAAAAATAAACTAATTTTATTATATTACTGATCTTATCTTTACTAATCTTGCTTTACTTTGCAAAAAGCACACCCAGTCTCATGCCATTGTATTCTTCTTAAACGTCTTATTTTACATTTTAAACCTTCCCCATAAAAATGACATATTGACCACTTTACATTAAGCCACTTTGCTCATGAATCATTTTCCTAATTGCCCACCAGTGAAATGACCTCACTCGACCAGTCTTCCCATTAGCAGTGATTCAGGGAGTGGCTGAACTGTTCTGCATATAGGGGATGTGGCGTGAACTTGGGCTACAGTCGAGAGATGAATAAGTGAAACCACGTATCTGGTGGAAATCACCTAATTGCTCTTCAACTCCGGTTTCCTCCTGCAAAAAAACCACTTGTTTGTTGTGTTGTGGACTGTGTTGTGGAAATGAGTCTGGTCCATTTTCCCCAGTAAGCCCGAAAGATCAAAAACCTTATTCAATTCTGACTTTAATGATGCGCATTTGCAATGCAAGATGTTGGCCTATGATAATATAACAAATGTATATTTTTTTTATTGATGTCATATATAAACCTATGAATGTTAATTTTGTACATTTTGTACAAAATGAGGGAAGTAGTAGTTTGTTTTTGAATGATACAACACAAGGCAATAGTTCTGTTTATACATGTACACAAAACAAGGCAAAAGTTCACTTTACACAGGACGCAGAGCTGTGTGTGTGAGTAGGATTCCCTTCACGCTGTACGGTTAACCTTTGACCCTGGGGTGGCCTACGATACGCATGCGCCGTATTGTGTGTGTGTAAATGTGTATGTGTTGCCGTAGACTGCACCGCTGCGGGGCTAAGTCAATATGGCACCCATTCCAGGCATAGTCTGTGAACGGCGGAGGAAGGAAATGTCTGTAATCAGCACGACTTGTTTCCCATAGTACAGACAGGAAGTGAATCAATCCCTGGTCGTCGATGTAATGACTCCACCGCCAGGAGAGGACCGGACCACAAGGCTACATGAATATTACACGTGGAGAAACCAGTGGTCCGAGCGACCGTCGCTGACATAAACCAAAAGAAGACAAAACACTTTAAAAAAAAGTCATTAAAACATATACAGACACATATTACATGCAGCACTTGATCTAGGGTTGATCTACTACTGAGGCCGTTTGCTGATCCATTGTTCTACTTTGTACTGCTGTAATAAAATAGCTTTGTGTATAGTATCCATCAGTTATCCTGTATTGTGAGGCTAGTAGGCCGCCGTATGTTATGCTGTGTATATACCGATGGCTTTATTTTGAAAAGCCAGTCTGGGCATTTATAGGAGCATGAGATTCACGGCCCGTGGTAGACCTGTCCTGGCTTTTGTTTTCTCAGCCCACTGTTGGTGTTTTGCTGTGAGGCCTGGAGACTTAAGGTTACAACCGTTATGCTGACCTGTTATCCTATATGGCTGGTGCTATTCATGCTCTACTTTTATTATTATGCTTAGCCCCAGCGGGATGTGTTGAGACTGACCAACCGAACAAAGGAGAATGTTAACAATCGCTAGGTGAAGTTTTCATTGCATTAGTCATTTAGCAACACGCTTTTGTCCAAAGCGACTTACAATAATGTCATTCAACAGGTAGACAAGAGAACTACTAATCTAAACTCTAAATCTGGGGGATTGAATCCTCTTTATTGGACGCACACAGTGACATTTGTTTCTCTGCATTTAACCCATCCTAGTATCCGGAGCAGTGGGAGCAGCTATTGTATATACAGCGCCCGGGGAGCAGCGTAGGGGTCTGGTGCCTTGCTCAAGGGCCCCTTGGCAGTGGCCCAGAGGGGACTTGAACCGGCGACCCTCAGGTTCCCAAGCCAAGTCCCAACAGACTGAGCTACTGCCGCCCCAGAACTCACCAGAAGTCATAAGTGCATTTCCTTCCTAACCATAGCCTTTATGAGCAGAACCAGTGAAAAGCACAATAAGATGTCTTGCTAAGTACAGAGATAATAAGCAAAAGATAAACAAGTGCTGGCAAACGGAGCTAACAAGACGTAAGTGCTAAGAAAATATTTGAAAATATTGAAAATATTTGTCTTGTTGGGACTGTAGCAATTTCCCATTCAAAATGTTATTGACATTACATGTTCCTTATTGTCCTACATTACCTTACCATTTATCTTATGAAAATAAGCATTGCTATTACACAGAGGGATGAGAGGTGGTGAGGAGAAGATAACCTATCCATTTATTGTCAGATTTGTTCAGAACATTGTCCTGCGTCACCGGTACCATAGTTAGACAGACGTGAGACAATGAGCCGGACATACGGTCCTAAAGTGTCTATACAACAGGTAGAGACTAGAGAGAGATGAAGTGCCATCGCTAGGTTCCGCCAGAGAGAAGCGCCATTGAAGAACCTCATTCTCCAGTCCTATATTAAATAAAAAGCACACGCAACATTCCAGTCACGGCGTACATATAAATTATTTCACGGACGACACCAGACGGGAAGCTTAGTCAAGTGGCCTGAAATCCTCTGGAAAGCTCGAGACATTCTTCTGGTTTGCTTGTGTTGTAAAAGCTGACGTCCTAGATTAGAAGGTGTAGTTTACGGTCTGTCTATCGACGAGCCTAATATAAGTTGAAATATGTCGCAGAGAGAGCAACTTCCTCCAAGTCTCAACTCAGCCCCCTTTAAACCCCCTCCCCTCTCTCTCCAAGTGTCCCTCCCTACTGGTCGCCAAACCGACCACTGACCTGACCACCATCTGTCCGTCCGTAACCGCCTGTTTTCATTGCGCTGTTTGTGTGCGTGAATTGTGTGTCGTCACCGAATAGCAGCGGAAAACAAAACTCTCAGGCACGTGGAATGACAGAATCATTAAGTGGAATTATGTGCTTACGTCTTTCCGGAGGCTTGGAATACGTCACCCCGGCCTCCCCTCGCTCCAACTCCACACTTTTACACCTCTCCCACCACGCAGGACGGTGGGCTAGAGTTAAATGAGTTTAAAAAAATGGTGGCAAGGGGGGGGTTAAAATATCCAACCAGCGTGACGACAGTCAACACACCAGCCTCACCGCCCGCCTCGGGCCCGGGTCCGTAATCCTTTTTAAATGTACTTAAAGGGATCATCGACTGAGGTATATATGCGCTCACATATTTCGCAGTTGAATTTCTTCCACAACAAGCAATGCGTGCATACGTCGGGGCTGCGTTTGGGGTTTTCTATACCGACGAGAGAGAGGAAAATGGGTCCCTACTCTTGGTGTCAGCGTGGGCCGCCGGCTGGAGATTGGATTTCGCTAAAGACACAGCTCAGCGTTTCCCTCCAGACCGCGGCGGACTCTGCCTTGGAAGACCAACGTATACAATGTCACCCGGCGTGATGGATTTATATGCCCTTGGCCCCTGTTTTTCTCCCTTCTTGGAGCGTGTCTGGTGTAGTGACAGCGTGACAGGCCCGAGATGTATCAAATCCCCAGAATCAAATACGCATTTGGGCCAGATTTTGATATTGTATTAGTTATTAAAATAGCACGGTCACATTTACTGTAACTCTGTTTATTTTTTTTCTGATTCAGGAAGCAGGAAAGCAGGGGGGATTAGAGGGTAGAAGTAGGGAACAGAACACTGGATTCCATCCGAGAGCCTGAGGCTCCTTCTGGAACCTTCTCTACTACTACTACCACCACTCTGTCAACATCTCTTCTCTATAGTGAACCCTGATTCATGCTGCGGTGCCTCTGAACCTTTGGAGTGAGTCTCCATTCCGTATTCATCATTTCGACAAAGATAACGCGACCCAAAAGCGCCCTCACTTCTTCTTCACTTCACTAATGCCTTCCTTCCACCCCTCTCTCCCTCCCTTTCCTTCCTTCCTTTCCTTTCCTTTCCTCCCTCCCTCCCTCCCTCCCTTCCTTTCTTTTCAACACGGTCATCTCCACACCCGTAGGCTGCAGTCTGCTTACCCCTTATCCATCCTGCTGCCTCACACTGCAGTGATACTGAAAACTCTCTCTCTCTCTCTCTTGCTGGCTCCCAGAGCTGCGTCATGGCGTGCCAATAGAGCAAACATGAGGTTATTTTGGTCTGCGGCCGCCCCCTCCGCCTCTACAGGCCCCCCTGCTGAGCAGCAGCAGTGCCGGCGGGGCCCAAACAACAGAACCAAAGAGAGGGGGGAGAGGGGGGTTCACGTGTGAAGTCCGTAGTGACGGCCCCACGAGGCGCTTCATTGGACATGTGGGAAAGTCACGGTGGTTGCAATCAGGGCATTTTTAGTGGGGAAGTGTGAGGAACTTTTCTCGACATTCCTCGACTGTAGCTGTGTTTCTTATGGATTCCCGATAGCGGTGACAGGGGCAACAACAGCTCAGGCCTAGATTTATGCTTTTTCTTCTTCTCGCGGTTCAAATGTCGATTGTTGACGTTTGAACTGCGGTGTTTTCTCGTGACACGGGGTCCTTGCGGAACTGCCTTCAATCCTATACTGTTTGTGCATGTGTTGGACTGGAGTGCAAACTGCTAAACAGTTCACACTATTACTTTTAGTGTTGCAACATCACGTCTCTGTACGGGATGTAATTTGTGCCTTTCTGCCTTTCTGTGTCCAAGAAATGCAGTCCCTTGTTGAGTTTCAGTGAGTCAAAGACAACTCCGAGAGCACGAAATCCCACACCGGACCACGATAACGAAACGTCTGCTTTCCATAATGCATTTAGGGCCGCACAATAAGATGACGTCGTCGAGTACTACCACAACATGGATTGCGTTTTGTTTTTTTGGCAGCACATGACAATGGCAGGCGATTACACTGCACAGAACACGCTGGAACGCAAAAGCCACGCGATTGGCCAGATCGCTTTACAGTAATCCAAGTAGACCAATAACAATCAAATGCATGTGTGTGTGTGCGTTCTGATCAGATGTGAGATCTGTTGCCATCTGTCTGTTAGCATATTGGTTTATATTAGACTGTGTGCGTGTGTGTGTATCTGTCTGGCTGTCTGTGGGTGTGTGTTAGTGGTAATATAACTGATGCTGTTCTAAGATGCACAGGCCTATTCCAGGGTCCTCCCCAGGCTGCGTGGAGCGTAGCTTCAAAGAGGCCCCAGGCCTGCAGGGACGTCCGAGTGGCGTTCCCACCCTCTGCAGAGCGCTGCTGCGGACCTCAGAGAAATCAGCCCCCCCACCCCCCCTTGGTGATTTGGGGGGCTGCTGAGTCACCAACGGGGGCCATAGTCGCTTCAAAGCTCCTTTGCAAAAATTAGTAGCTGGCAATTCCAGTGCAAAACCACCATGCTTCCCCTTTTTTTTGTTCTATATAACATAACAGCATTCATGGGCAGTGTGTTTGAAGGAGCCGTGTTTGAAAGGGTTAATCGTGGAAATAGTTCATGGTTGGCTCTCATTTCCAGCAGGACTTTTGGTTTCCCTGTGGGACGGCCCTCGTCACATATCTCGTGTTGAATGTTTTCTCCTTATTTTTGAGTCCCCTATTTTTGTAATGGGTCAAGCTGGATTCTTTAAACATGTTTTGTAAAACGTTGACATATGTATTCTGGTATTCTGGTTAGCGTAGCGTTATTATTCCTCCATAATGAGCGAGTTCGCGAGTAGCAACGCCTCAACAATATGATTAGCGACAGTGGAGATGATGTAAATCATCGTGCCTCTAATAAATATGAAAAAAACAAAGCCTCTGTTCTCTATTAGAGAACCTTTAGAGAACCTTTAAAACATGTGACCGTTTATCTTGAAGGGTTCCAAGAACAGATTTTACAAGCATAGCATTCCGGAACCACATTGATTATTTACCAATGCTGTGTTTTAAAATGAATCCCCCATAAAACGTTGATGCCAGTGCAATATACCGAATGCATAATTAAAAGCATGTCTTTCCAATCAATCCCCTTGAACCTTTAACCTACTATTTGAGAAATGCTGTATTTTGGAATTTTCTTTGGAATTGTTATTATTATTATTATTCATTGAGCTGTCGTGATGATGTCCAACTGAATGTCTTGATGGGATACAGCAGCCAGTGGCTCGACGGCCAAAACTCACCGAAAAATCACTTTGACTCTCGAGCCGCCGTTCAGAACATCCTGCGTTGGATGCTGGGTGGAGCCGTCTGCAGTCCGCACACATGCACACACCTGCAGCCTGCAGAGCACTTCAAACACATGTCGGCTGTTGGCCGACTGGAAGATTAATCTCAAAGGGAGGGGGGGGGGGCGGGCTACGCCCCGGTGAAGATGGGGGGGAGAGGGATTAAGGTCTTGGAAGAACCAAGTCAGCTGAGAGGAGCTGCAGATCAAGTCATCTAGTCAATCAGAAGTGAGTTGTCTTTTCTTCTTCTTCTTGCTTCGGAGTCTGCGAGGAATCCAACTTACAAGTTCAGACCTTGAGTTTGACCTTTAGAGGGTACTCTAGGGGCCAAGACACACAAATATTTGGGTAACAGTTTGTGTTTGTCTCTTTTTTTTTTTTCTGTGCACATACTTGACACAAATCCCTTTAGTATTCTGACACGTTCTCCACAGGGAAAAATAAAGAAAGTGTTGATTTTGGCTTTGGGGGGGAAAACTAATGTCGCTGCAATAGAGAAATAGAGCGTCTGATTGGGTTGGTGTGATTGCAGTCGACCGCTCTCTCTCTCTCTCTCTCTCTCTCTCTCTCTCTCTCTCTCTCTCTCTCTCCTCTCTCTCTCTCTCTCTCTCTCTCTCTCTCTCTCTCTCTCTCTCTCTCTCTCTCTCTCTCTCTCTCTCGCTTATGGCAGAGTTAAAACTGTAGTTTTTATCTCCCGTCTCGTCCAACGTAAACAGCGTCTCAGACATCTATGAAGACAAACGGCACAGGAAGCAAACCAGGAAGGAGAAGTAGGATGCGTTTTGTGTTTCTAGCAGTCATTTGAGTCTCTGGTCTCCTCATAAAGGAGGAGTCTTGTGTGTTTGCTACATGAAATTAAATGAGCACAGTTTGTATTTCCTTGTATTTCATTGATTCTTATTAAGTTACTAACTTTTTGCACATTTGAAAGATGCACACATTTGTGAATTTGGTCTTATTGTGATTTACTTTGATATACTATGTATAAGCATGCCATCTGTATTTATAAATGTACACATAGTCTACCTCCTTTGAAAGCAAACCAAGTCATTTTGTAAAGTTTATTTAATTGCTATTTTAACCTAATATAGAAGAAGAAGAAGAAGATGCTATATTTTATAATACTTAAGTATTACAAAAAACCTGGACGCATAAACCTGACATGGCAGATAACTGAAAAGGTTTTTGGAATTATAACCACACATTACATACATAGCATTACAGTAGTAAGTGTTGTAGTGGTGCTGATGTTGACTTACGAATTTCATTCCGCGTAGCCCACCCCTTTTCTTCATGGGGAAGAGTCATCGTCGTATGAAGGGTGTGGAATACAATTGTACCACTATTTCCACTGGTTTAAGATCACGTTTGGAACGCTATAGGTTTAGGTAGCGCTACTTGGATTCCGAAGCGTGTGTTACTGCCCACTACACCTCGGTGTAATCACACTGGCTTCGCGCATTGTTTTCCCACATGTCACCGGGCTAATCATAGAGGGCTAAACAGCCTCCCATGTGAGGCCCATGTCTCTGCCTCCATCTTCTGTGCCCGCTGTGCGGCTGTAACAGGGGACTATTTGTGGATTCAACTATGTTTGAACGATGTACTGCTTTCCAGGGCCCGATCTGACAGATTTATGAACCGTTCTGCGATCGAGAGGCTGTGTAAATGTGATCCAACAGTGATGATGGGGCACAACAACCCCGTAGACCAGCTGGGTTTCTAGAGATCTGGTGCTGGGATGAGTAAGACGTCGTGGGTGAGGTTTTCTCAGAACCCATGGACCTACTAAAGGGGAATTCCACCCTAATCTCTCGGGTATTAGTAGAAATGTTTCTTTCCAACCTCTTAAAATTTACTTCATGTAGCCCTATTTATACTAAGACAACTACTGCTGCTACTACCAGGCCTACTTCCAACTCAAATGCAACTGCTTCAACTGCTAGTAGTTATTTCTACTACAACGGTAAATGGGCTGCCTTTTATATAGCGTATTTATCCAAAGCGCTTTACAAGTCATGCCTCACATTCACCTATTCAAACACACATTCATCTACAGATGACGGAATCAGCCATGCAAGGAGACAGCCAGCACGTCAGGAGCAGTTAGGGTTAGGGTGTCTTGGTCAGGGACACCTCAGCACTTTAGCTAGGAGGAGCAGGGGGATCGAACTTTCCGGTTGTGATACGGGGCGTCAGTTTAGCTCAGGAGGTAGCGCGGTCGCCTCACAACCGGAAGGTTGCAACAACTACAACAACTAAATCTACTGCTAGTACTTTACTTAGAACTCAAACTAAAGCAGTAGGGTGTGGGGCAGCCTGCCCTGCCTGCGCGGCCGGCCCTCAGGCAGCCTGCCCTGCCTGCGCGGCCGGCCCTCAGGCAGCCTGCCCTGCCTGCGCGGCCGGCCCTCAGGCAGCCTGCCCTGCCTGCGCGGCCGGCCCTCAGGCAGCCTGCCCTGCCTGCGCAGCCGGCCCTCAATATGGATTGTTTTAGCCAAAGATGGCTATCAGCCGCCTGGTCAAAATGTCACATATGACTGATCATTTGTAGCCATTCTCTTATCGCTAACCCGCAAATAAACCGCTGGTTCTGAAACACAAATCTATTCATCTCTGCTTGATGACGTTTAAACATTTATCATATTTTATAAAAAAAAGTTTATGAATTTAGTTTTTGTGCTATGTTCATGATGTTATAATGTGTGACATTGGATTTTCATAACATGCTACAATATGAGTTTGAATTATTTGCAACCGGGTGAAAAGCGTGTGGTGTGACTTTGATCAGTAATAACCATTGACTTTGTTTACGATGGTGTTGGGAAGGCGTCCCATAGAGGGGCCGTGTCGGCCAAGCAGTGGACGGGATCGGGTTGGTCGCGAGGTCCACCGCCTCCACTTTGGATTGGGGGCACCCGCCCTTGAGCCAAGCCCATGTCCATCACCACTCAAGCAGCGCAGGAATTAAAAGAGGGAGCTTAAACTGCACCGTTTTGAAGTGACCAAAAAACAAAAAAAACATTCCTGGTTTTTATACACGTGGCGTCTCCTTCAGACCAAGGCCACTCTCACACGGGACCAGCGGACCGAGACTTCCCAATTTGTTTGTGGAAAGAAGTAAGGAATGAGATAGACTTGCACAGCGGGGTGCCGGGACATAATCACAGTTTAAAGTAGTCGCTCGAGTCATTAGTGAACTTAAACGGGAAGGAGAGCTTTGTTTACCATCCTCCCAGTGTGCTGTACTTTGTGCACCATCATGCTATTTATTCGTAAAATGCCTTTCGGTTACAAGGATGGTTATCAGTGAAACATAAGTACTCTGTTATCGTTTTATGCGCGATTAAGGAAAAAGCGTTGTGCGTCTTTGTTTGACTCGGTTCTCACAACGCAAGCCAGCATCTGCAACGCTTTCCCAGACATGTCAGGCTCTCTGAGATGCGGTATTCCTGGACATGCCACTGACTAGGTCACTATCACACATCACACGCTGCCAAAGTACTCCCGATTCCCCTCTTAGGAGAGGAGCGCCGTCCACTGTGGATGTCACTCAAGTAACAACATGGGACCAAATGTTGTGCAAACATATGGTCACATGTGGTTACGTCTTAAATCCTCGTGTTTGCCATGACAATGTTGGAACTAAAGCTGTAATTTAGTTTCATTCAGAAAGTATGCCAGATGGATGGATGGTTGAGCACCTATAGTGTAGCATCTAAAGTGTTAAATCTAGGGAGCCAACTTATTGCACTTTTATACCTGAGCTCTGGTTCTGCTCTCGGAGGCTTGTTAGGAAAGAACATATGCACTTATGACTTCTGGTGACTTGTAGTTATCTTGCCTTTCTTTGTTGAATGACCATATTGTAAGACGCTTTGGACAAAAGCGTCTGCTAAATGAGTTGACTAATGTAAAATGTAATGAAGTATCTATATGGAGCATAGTCTAGTCAGTGGTCAATTTACTTTGTCTAAAAGTGTCTGCTGAATGACTAAATATCACAATGTGCACAGTAACACATCACTGGAGTGATGTATGTCTGCGTGATATTTTTTTCCACTGGAAAGAAGGACTTTCCAAAAAAAGGGGCTGTCTATGCAGTACAAAGGCACAACAAAAATAGGAAAACTGGTGCTACATGACCAGTGAACAACAGTTGGAACAACAACCCTAGAGAACTGGTGCTACATGACCAGTGAACAACAGCCCTAGAGAACTGGTGCTACATGACCAGAGAACAACAGCCCTAGATAACTGGTGCTACATGACCAGAGAACAACAGCCCTAGATAACTGGTGCTCCATGACCAGAGAACAACAGCCCTAGAGAACTGGTGCTCCATGACCAGAGAACAACAGTTAGAACAACAGCCCTAGAGAACTGGTGCTACATGATGAGAAAACCACATGTAATACAACAGCCCTAAAGAACTGGTGCTACAAGACCAGAGAACCACAGTTGAAAAAACAGCCCTAGAGAACTGGTGCCACATGACCAAATAACAGTTGGAACAACAGCCCTAGAGAACTGGTGCTACATGACCAGAGAACAACAGTTGGAACAACAGCCCTAGAGAACTGGTGCTACATGACTGCATTACTTTGAACAACAAACAAGCTGTATGATGTATATGATAATATTTCTTGAAGTTGAAACATTTCGAGATGAAAGTCAAAACCATTCCATTATACTTTCAAATAATTCCACTCCTGCATTGTTCACATGGTGTTCACATTGCATTCTTGGAATCGGTGCCAGGGTGAATATTTAGCAAAAAAGGAACGTAAACCATCAAATCTTCAAGTGGCAACTCATTCAACCGGGCCGCACACCTGCCAGAACCCTTTGGACAGGTGACCCGTCCAGTTGAACAAGCTGCTCCTTGAACTCTTAAGAAGGGCGACTACATCCTTAAAGTGTTGCTTTAAATGATTTCATGGCAGTAGTTGAAAGTAGCTCACTGACAAAAAGCGTCAATAATATATTATATATATGCCGGCCGATAATTGATTGCAAAGTTTTCCGTTGGGGGAAAAGCACATTCCAAATACCAACTCAGACAGGCCTGTAAATTATTCAGTCTCAGTACAAAAGTTTCAGTATAAAAAACCCTGCTTATTCCACATCCACAGTACAAGTGATTGTTTCTGATGATAAGGAGTCAAATAGTTTGGAGGCACATGAGACACAGTCAATACACCGTTTATATCATCGGTATCATCTAACCTTGCCATACAAATGTGATAGATTTCAGCCTCCCATGGGATGTACTGCTGCACTGTTCTCCCGTATGACACACACATCCATATCCACTGCATTAGGATCATTAGTGTCATTTCCTGTTGGCTCATTTCCTGTAAGTGCTTTTCTATTGTGTGCTGAGCAAAGCGGTTTTCCCCAAACCCCCTGCATATGTTCCGACTGTGGTCGTTTTACGCTGTTTTGTTGCTTATTAGTAGCTCCAACACAAAATCCTTTAAGTGTTAGTTAAACCGTTAATAAATTATTAAGGTTTATAATCGGATCCTGTTTTTGTATTTTAATGTAGGCTATTATGTCCTGGCATCATACCCGTTTTACACGACAACACTACACTTTCACCTGCTTGTTCTTCGTTCCTTCTGCGGGGTGTCAGTTGTAACACCTCCTGATTGAACGCCAGAGGTCAAGAATGTCCGAGCGTTTCCTCGGCTCCTGGCGTTGCGACCCGAGGACCGCGAATGTGAGTCCCCGGCATGGCTGACCCTGGGAGGGTTAACATTCACTCAGAGTTCCCTCCCGCCTCCGTGACGTGTGCAGGCTGGAGCCACAGCACCCGTGTGCACGTTTCTAGCAGTCAGACACACACACAGAGACCCACAGAGAGGGAGAGAGAGAGAGACCCACAGAGAGGGAGAGAGAGAGAGACCCACAGAGGGAGAAAGAGAGAGAGGGAGAGAGAGAGACCCACAGAGAGGGAGAGAGAGAGACCCACAGAGGGAGAAAGAGAGAGAGGGAGAGAGAGAGAGAGGAGGGGACTGTGTATACAAACTCCTGTGACTCTTAACCGGGGGAGACTTTCTTTCTCTTTTGTCTCCGAGCGCTGCTTCGTTCCGGGTTTTTCCATCCATGGGACTGCAGGTCTGGCCGGCAAGCAAACCGCCACCGTCCCCCATGGCCTGCCTTGAGGTGGAGCCCCCCACCGTCTGCAGGGGTAAATACAAATCAGGTGCTCGCTCTCTCTCTCTCTCTCTCTCTTTCTCTTGCTCTTGCTCTCTCTTTCTCTTGCTCTCTTTCTCTTGCTCTCTATCTCTCTCTCTCTCTCTCTCTCTCTCTCTCTCTCTCTCTCTCTCTCTCTCTCTCTCTCTCTCTCTCTCTCTCTCTCTCTCTCTCTCTCTCTGCCTCTCTGCCTCTCTGCCTCTCTGCCTCTCTCTCTCTTGCTCTCTCTCTCTTGCTCTCGCTCTGTCTCTCTTTCTCTCTCTCTGTTTGTTATCTCCTCTCATGCACTCTCATACACTCAGTCTTTGTATGAGGGTGATTGATTTAGTTTTGACCACAGAGACATAAAACCAGAAGCTGATGCTTGGGAGACGAGGCAGGAGACAGATGGTAACAGTGTGACCTCATGGCCATCCGAGCTGCTCAGCCTCCCAGAGATGGAGGGAGATGATCAGGAGAGGTTGAAGTATATATGTGTATTTTAGGGCCAATTGCAGAGTTGGGTTATTCTGTTAGACTTGTTTTTGCTGTTTCTAATGAGGCGTTAATATATATATAGATATAGATATATACACACACACTTTGACACACACTATGTTGAATTGCACACATTAGGTTGTGTTGTATGTTTTGTTGTTTTAAACTTGCACACTTTCTCATAACTTTGTTTTCTCGGTAGAGAAAGAGACAAGAAAATCTTTGAGGAAAGTTAAATGGCCATAGTGAAAAAGCTACGTATTGTTAGTGAACGTGTTAAAACTCATTTAACACGTGTTAAAAGACTGAAAACAGTCAAAGCAGAAGACCAAGTTACTACTAAGTGCCGTAATAGCGAGTCAGGTTCAAATTACAGGATTACTTGAAACTTCAATTCTTAACAGACGTTTAATCTTTTTTTTACGATTTTCCCATTGAGGAAACACTTAGCCTGCTTTTATTTGTCACTGTGGCGTGTGCAGAAAAGGTTTACTTCATGGAAAAAACAGGCAGACAGAAACCAACAGGAAAACTAACTAACTAACAAGGAACCGACCAACTGGGACATAAAATAGGGAACTTGTTTACATGGAACGCAGGTGACCAAACGTGACACTAAGGAGACAAAGCAAAACACAGGTGATGAAGATGGTTTCATACTCAGTGTTTACATGGAGCATGATATGTGTGTGTTGACCATAACAGGATTATAGCTTTGTGTCTCAAGTGTCCTTGACGGTTGAAGCTCCTCGGAGTTTGGTCCGTTGGGAGTTTGGTTTTATAATCTTCAATATTTATCTTGGCTTGTGTCTGGACTATACCTTAAGCAAACATAATAACCAGAGGGCCGTCAGTCGAGCCCATACCTCCCCCACACCAAAAAGTCCCCTGGATCCGGATTGGGATCAGGCCAAAGTTTTGTCCAATTCCGTACATAGTTTTTGCAGTTATCTTGCTAACAGACAAACAAACAGACGCACAAACCAACAGGGCGTAAACATCATCTCCTTCCATCTTCCATGGCGGAGGTAAAAAATGTCCGTAGACGAGGATACACTTTGGCTGTATAAATCAGAACGCTTGTAAACGCATGTCAATATAATAGGTCAGAACTGCAGAGATCAAGGGACCGTAGCGCTGAGCCGTCTGCTGAGCACACACACACACACACACACACACACACACACACACACACACACACACACACACACAGGCTCCCAGATTAGAAATGACATCACGGGAGAGACGTGTTTGTGGAGACCTCGGACTGTTGAGAGTACCGGGTGTTTATGTTCCGTCAAGCTAGCTGGAGGGAGGGAGTCAGCCAGGGTTCACCCTGAGCACACTGCAGTATATATAGACATAAAGACCACAGACAGGTACACCATAGACATATAGACCGGTATACCATAGACATACTGTACATTACATTACATTACATGCTTTACATTACACTCCGAGGAGCTTCAACCGTCAAGGACACTTGAGACACAAAGCTATAATCCTGTTATGGTCAACACACACATATCATGCTCCATGTAAACACTGAGTATGAAACCATCTTCATCACCTGTGTTTTGCTTTGTCTCCTTAGTGTCACGTTTGGTCACCTGCGTTCCATGTAAACAATGTAATGTAATGTAGTCATTAGCAATAAAGCAGTCATTAAGCAGAAGCTTTTATCCAAAGCGACTTACAGTAGTGTGTTTCAACAATGGAAGGTAAGAGAACAACTCGTCACCAGAAGTCATAAGTGCATTTTATTCCTAACTTAGTCTCCAAGAACTGAACCAGTGCTCAGGTGAAAGTACAAAAGCAATGTTTCTTGTTTACCAACAATGACGTCATTTCCACGCATGCGCAGTTTTACAGTTGGCAAAAGGTCCTTATTGGCATCTTTTACATTGACAGTATGGCTCGACTGCTTCATGCTATTTCGTAGCCTCTGAATACGTAACAAAAACTCAATCAAGTCACTAGTTCTACATGTTATTCTAAACTAACGAATGAGTAAGGTTTGGCTTCACTTCCAGACCCGTACGCATTGAAAGGATGACCCACTCTCTAACCCCACAGATTTGAGCTTCGGTGATGTGTAGACCTGATGGACACGTTAGGGATGGACACGAAGGAGTCTCTCAAGGCTTTACAATCACTGGAAGCTGATCAGTTTTCCTTAGTGGTCACGTTTAACCGCTATTCAACCGTTATTTCATGCTAAATGCATTTTATTATGAGTTTTTGAATGGTTTCAATTCCAATAACTGAGATCATTCGTACCAAAACATTGAATAAAGCAAACTGTCATCTATCACCAGGTGACTATCACCTGTGACGTCACGGGAAACATCACCATTAGTTCAGGTAAAAGTACAATACGGTAAAAGTACAATAAGTTGGCAAACAACAGAACAATATCTATAATATATATAATATATATAATAACTATCTACTTAGAAAGACGCTAGTACGCTGGTAAAAACGTGATGAGGATGCGCTAGTATGTATGTACTGATATGTATACCATAGATTATATATATATATAAATATAAATATATATATATAAACCGTAGACATATAAACCATAGACATGTATACCATAGACCATATATACTGATAAATATAGATAGATAGATCATATCATACATAACAATATATTTGTGCGTACTCCACGTAGATCATAAATCGTTCAAGAAATGTATACCTTGTAGTGCTTTTAAAATCCCGATATCCAAAAAATGATCATTCCCGCTACTCGTGAATCATATGGCAATCACCATATCTGTGATTGCCATATGATTTAGACCTTCAGGGGTCAGAGGTCAGGCCACGCCCACACGATACACGCAACGCTGAACTCCAGCGTTCTCTCGTTCCATAGGAGGGTTCTATCGAGAGGGTTCCGAAGGAAACTGCAGGATGTGAACGCAGAGCAGAGAGGGGGAGAAGAGGGGGGGGGGGGGGGGTACGGAGTGTCCCGTCGCTGTGGGGGTCGTGGAAGTTCCTGTGTAATGTATGAGAGGTTGTGGGAGCCCTGGTGATCTTCCTGCCCCCACCCCCAGCTTTATGTTCCTCTGGTCCTCCTCCATTGCCCACCAGGCCTTCCACAGTGGTCCCCTCTGGTACCCCCCCCCCCCCCCCCCCATCCTCCTCACCCCCAACCCCCCCCCCCCCTCACCCCGTCAACCCCCCCCACGTTCCACGGTTCCCAGGCCGTGTTCTCACAGCTGCTCGGTTTATTTTAGCTGCAGTGAGTCACAGAGGCCTGTGCAGACTCCTCTCCCAGGGGAGGCTTGAGTGGGTCTGTGTGTTCCCGTGTGTGTGTGTGTGTGTGTGCGTGTGTGCGTGTGTGTGTGCATGCGTTTCAGTGCACATGTGGATGTGTGCACTGTTTCTCTGTGTGTGTCGTGTTGCTCTGTAAGACATGTGGAGTCCACTCACTACAAGCGGGCATCATTTACACTTCAGCGCGGTGTGTGTGTCGGGGTGTGAAGGTATTCACACCCTCCGCTGCAGTTGTTGGCGTGAGCCTTCGCTTCCCTCTTCAAACATTCTCCCTCTTTTTTTTCATGTTTTCCTTCCTCTGTCGACCGGTGTTATCGTGTTAGAAAACATGGCCACACTCTCTTGTTTGTAAATGTTTAAACTGCCGTCTTTGCGACAGTTTATAGTGAAGTCCAGCAGCGACAAGAACATCCAGGTCCACATCAAAACACCTGATGTTTCCATGTTCTGGACTAAGACTATACTATAAATAACTGATGAGATAACCCAGTGGTTCCATAACTTCTTCTGCAGGGCCCGCAGGGCACTCCCCCACCTACAAGCACCCACATGAAGACGCTCTCAGACACATCCTCTGCTTTCACACTCCTATAGAATTCATTTAAAACATTGTCTGTAATTAATACAGAACTGCCAAGGCAAATCTGAACAGGAACAAGTCACCTTTAGGATATCGCATCATTTATATTTAGCCCCGCCCTGTCATAACTCCGGGCCCCGCTTAGGGGGCGCACCCCACAGTTTGGGAACCACTGAGATAACCTATTTGAAGGCTATATTTACAATGGCAATATATTTTTTATTTACACACAGGGCTCTGGGATGTCTCTTTGGTTGTAGCGATGCAGACCAGTGTGTGTGTGTGTGTGTTCAGTTGTCTATTAATGAATACAGTGGGTATTTGTTTATTTTCTTTTTTTTGCATTACGCAAAGAGCCGAGGGCTCTGATAGGTCAGAACTGAGGTCAGGTAGGCCAATGGGCACTCATGCTGAGGAAGTCTAGGAGAATGATGAGCCCACATACACACACACACACACACACACACACACACACTCAGGGTTTATGCCCCAAGGACACAGGCGAGGCAGCGGGAATGACTCTCTCTCTCCCTCTCTCATTGTCTCTCTCTCTGTGTCTCTGTTTCTCTCTCTCTCACTCCCTCTGTCTCTCTCTCACTCCCTCTGTGTCTCTCTCTCTCACTCCCTCTGTCTCTCTTTCTGTCTCTCTCTCACTCCCTCTGTGTCTCTCTCTCTCACTCCCTCTGTGTCTCTCTCTCTCACTCCCTCTGTGTCTCTCTCTCACTCCCTCTGTGTCTCTCTCTCACTCCCTCTGTGTCTCTCTCTCACTCCCTCTGTCTCTCTTTCTGTCTCTCTCTCTCACTCCCTCTGTGTCTCTCTCACTCCCTCTGTCTCTCTTTCTGTCTCTCTCTCTCACTCCCTCTGTGTCTCTCTCACTCCCTCTGTGTGTCTCTCTCTCACTCCCTCTATGTCTCTCTCTCTCTCACTCCCTCTATGTGTGTGTGTGTCTCTCTCTGTCTCTCTCTATCTCTCTTCATCCCCTCTCCCTCTATCTCTCTCTGTCTCTTACTCCGTGTGTGTGTGTGTGTGTGTCTCTCTCTCTGTGTTTCTCAATGTCTGTCTGGCTGTATCTCTCTCTCTCTCTCTCTCTCTCTCTCTCTCTCTCTCTCTCTCTCTCTCTCTCTCTCTCTCTCTCTCTCTCTCTCCTCTCTCTCTCTCTCTCTCTCTCTCTCTCTCTCTCTCTCTCTCTCTCTCTCTCTCTCTCTCTCTCTCTCTCTCTCTCTCTCTCTCTCTCTCTCTCTCTCTCTCTCTCTCTCTCTCTCTCTCTCTGTCTCTCTGTCTCTGTCTCTCTGTCTCTGTCTCTTACTCCGTGTGTGTGTGTGTGTGTGTCTCTCTCTCTGTGTTTCTCAATGTCTGTCTGGCTGTATCTCTCTCTCTCTCTCTCTCTCTCTCTCTCTCTCTCTCTCTCTCTCTCTCTCTCTCTCTCTCTCTCTCTCTCGCTCTCTCTCTCGCTCTGTTTCTCTATGTCTGTCTCTGTCTGTCTTTCTCTCTTATCCCCCTCTCTCTCTCTCTCTCTCTCTCTCTCTCTCTCGCTCTCTCGCTCTCTCTCTCGCTCTGTTTCTCTATGTCTGTCTCTGTCTGTCTTTCTCTCTTTATCCCCCCCTCTCTCTCTCTCTCTCTCTCTCTCTCTCTCTCTCTCTCTCTCTCTCTCTCTCTCTCTGTGTCTCTCTCCCCCAGTCCTGCAGCTCTGTCTGCAGCAGAGACGCAGCCGTGAGCAGCTTGTGGAACAGGGCATCCTGCCACGTGAGTATGTGCCACCGCACGGGCATAAGTATAATAATAATCATAATATAGAATGTAATGAGAAGTCAAACACAAAATAAGCCATTAGCGCATCATGCATAGGTCTTTAATACATTACGCCGTGTTGATCTGTAGCAGAGCAGTTCAATACCGCCAAGGACTAATGACAAGTCCCAGGGCTAACCGGTCGTTACGCCACACCAGCTCAACCACCTGAAGCCAAGCAGGGAGCTAAGTGGTGGTGGTTAGCGTTAGCTGCCCCTTCTCTCTCTCTCTCTCTCTCTCTCTCTCTCTCTCTCTCTCTCTCTCTCTCTCTCTCTCTCTCTCTCTCTCTCTCTCTCTCTCTCTCTCTCTCTTCTCTCTCTCTCTCTCTCTCTCTCTCTCTCTCTCTCTCTCTCTCTCTCTCTCTCTCTCTCTCTCTCTCTCTCTCTCTCTCTCTCTCTCTCTCTCTCTCCCTTCTCTCCCTTTCTCTCCCTTTCTCTGTCTCTCTCTCTCTCTCTCTCTCTCTCTCACCCTCCCCCCCTCTCCCCCAGGGAGATGATGTGGGTTTCCTCTCGGGTTTCTTCTATGAAAGAGCCGTGTTGGCGTTCTGAAGAAAATGACAGGATGTTTGGCCTGTCCAGAGTCACGGCGTCAGGAGCACCCCCCCCCCCCAGGCCCCTCCCCACCTCCCCAGGGCCCCCCCCCCCAGGCCCCCCCACCTCCCCAGGGCCCCCCCCCCCAGGCCCCTCCCCACCTCCCCAGGGCCCCCCCCCCCCCCCCCAGGCCCCTCTGAGTTCACTTGTAACCAGGAGGATACAATCCCACACGGCCGAGGGAGATCAGTGTGTGTTGTCACTGCAGGGAGGGGGTTGAGAGGGGGGGGGGACTCATGATGACATGAGTCACACACACACACACACACACACACACACACACACACACACACACACACACACACACACACACACACACACACACACAATGACACACACACACACTCGGGTCAGTTAACCGTTGGATCCTCCCTGGACAACAGACACACACACGCACACACACGCACACACACACACACACACACACGCACACACGCACACACGCACACATCACGGTAGGTATTCACGGGGGGATTTGGGTGATGACCAAGAATGTTTTGCTTTGTTCCTCTTGACAAACAGTCCTCCTCAATACTGCCTCCCCCCCCACCTACCCATCACCCCCCCCCCACCCACCTACCCATCACCCCCCCCCACCTACCCATCACCCTCCCCCCCACCCACCTACCCATCACCCCCCCCACCCACCTACCCATCACCCTCCCCCCCCCCCACCTACCCATCACCCTCCCCCCCACCCACCTACCCATCACCCCCCCCCCCACCTACCCATCACCCCCCCCCACCTACCCATCACCCTCCCCCCCACCCACCTACCCATCACCCCCCCCACCCACCTACCCATCACCCTCCCCCCCACCCACCTACCCATCACCCCCCCCCCCCCCCACCTACCCATCACCCTCCCCCCACCCACCTACCCATCACCCCCCCCCCCCACCTACCCATCACCCCCCCCCCCCACCCACCTACCCATCACCCCCCCCCCCACCTACCCATCCCCGCCCCCCACCCATCTACCCATCACCCCCCCCACCCATCTACCCATCACCCCCCACCCACCCACCTACCGATCCCCGCCCCCCCCACCTACCCCACCTACCCATCCCCCCCCCCCCACCTACCCATCCCCCCCCCCACCACCTCACCCCCCCACCTACCCATCCCCGCCCCCCCCACCTACCCATCACCCCCCCCCCACCTACCCATCACCCCCCCCCCCCACCTACCCATCACCCCCCCCCCCACCTACCCATCACCCTCCCCCCCACCCACCTACCCATCACCCCCCCCCCCACCTACCCATCACCCTCCCCCCACCCACCTACCCATCACCCCCCCCCCCCCACCTACCCATCACCCCCCCCCACCCACCTACCCATCACCCCCCCCCCCCCACCTACCCATCACCCCCCCCCCCCACCTACCCATCACCCCCCCCCCCCACCTACCCATCCCCGCCCCCCACCCATCTACCCATCACCCCCCCACCCATCTACCCATCACCCCCCACCCACCCACCTACCGATCCCCGCCCCCCCCCACCTACCCATCACCCCCCCCCCACCTACCCATCCCCGCCCCCCCCACCTACCCATCACCCCCCCCCCCCACCTACCCATCCCCGCCCCCCCCCCCCACCTACCCATCACCCCCCCCCCCCACCTACCCATCCCCGCCCCCCCCAATCACTACCCATTTTTTTTGCAACAATTGTGTTTAGACACAAACTCAATGACCACTGGGACAGACATACAGCAGAAATAGAACCGACCGCACGCTTGTGTCATTGCTTTACTGCTCAGAGTCGACCGTACTTCTGACCTACGAAGGCAACAAGGCCACAGACACTAAATCACCTTAACAAATGGGCCACAGTCCCAAAGCTGAGCTCAAGGAAATGGCGTGTGCAGTTTGCTATTATTTCACAATGAAGATTTGTAAGACATGGTGGGGGGGAGAAATTAAAGCACATCTAAATCCCGTCAGGTCAATAAAATAACAGGTCTGTCTGGGCCCGGCGTGTGGGAACATAGATCCACGTGACTACTTAGTCTGTAGTCTGAGCTCAGTCTGTTGGGAAACCGGAGGGGTCGCCCGCTCAAGTCCCCCTCAACGGACCGAGTACGGAGTGAGAACTGGTGCTTGGAAAGAAGGTGCCGGTTCGCCTCCTGGGCGCTGCCGAGGTGCCCTTGAGCAAGGCACCAGACCCCTACCCTGCTCCCCGGGCAGCTGGATGTACAACAGCTGCCCACTGCTCCTCATACTGGGATGGGTTAAAGAGAGAAAGTACACATGTCGTATGTGACCAATCAAGAGGATTCACTCCTCCACATTTAGATGTAGATTTAGATGATGAGGGTCCAGTGAATGAGACGTTTCTGAACTTCCCTTTTCTTCCTCCTTCTTTGCAGCGTTGAAGATGCCGGCCGCCTTCCACGAGCAGATCCGGCACCTGGAGCGTGCCAGGGTAAGGACGCCACCGCTGGACCGAGTGAAACACAGACAAGACACAACAACAACAGTTTAACGCTCTTTATCACCTCCTCTTACCTCTTCAGACCGGGAACTTCTTGAAGCACAAGATCTGCAACAGACCAGAGCGTTCAGAGCTGGTCCGCATGCACATCCTGCAGGGTAACGGGCCCCCGTACTTTACGTTAGGACACATGCCATCGCCGGGCTTGTCTTGTCTTGGGGCTTGGGGGGGGGGGGTTTGTCTGTTACTTGTGTTTTCAAACAGATAAACACGGAGATAAACACCAAGGAGAGTTACGGTCCACGGCGCCTTGTGCGGTCCGACCGACCGACATGATTCATCACATCAGAGTTTCAAGGGGGGATGCTGTGCAAAGCTGATACCTCTATCTCTGTCTTTGTGTATGTATGTGTGTGCGTGTGTGTGTGTGTGTGTGTGTGTGTGTGTGTGTGTGTGTGTGTGGGTGACTGGGTGTGTGTCTGTCTGACTCCGTACTGGCATGTGTGTGTGTGTGACTGTCTGTGTGTGTGTGTGTGTGTGTGTGTGTGTGTGTGTGTGTGTGTGTGTGTGTGTGTGTGTTTGGTGTGTATGTGTGTGTGACACGTGTGTGTGTGTGTGTGTGTGCGTGCGTGCGTATGTGTGTGTGCGGGTGACTGGGTGTGTGTCTGTCTGACTCCGTACTGGTGTGTGTGTGCGTGCGCGTGTGTGTGCGTGTGCGTGTGTGTGTGTGTGTGTGTGTGTGTGTGTGTGTGTGTGTGCGTGCGCGTGTGTGTGCGTGTGTGTGTGTGTGTGTGTGTGTGTGTGTGTGTGTGTGTGTGCGCAGAGACCCAGGCGGAGCCCTCCCTCCACGCCACTCAGATGAGGCTGAAGAGAGCCCGACTGGCGGATGACCTGAAGGAGAAGCTGGCCCAGCGGCCGGGCCCCTTGGAGCTGGTGGTGAAGAACATCCTGCCTGTCGTCCCCACCGCCGGCACAGACACTCCCATGGGTAGAGAGACACCGCCGTCACTCACCGTTGTTGATGCTTGTATACACATGTGTCATATCATAATCAGAAGAAGAATCTACAAATGGGTTGCCAGTTCGGTTTTACAGTATTGTTTTAAATTCATACTGCAGGAGGGAATGGGGAGTAAGCATTCCATTGTACTTGTTGCAAATGGCCAATAAAACATCTTGTATCAAGTCCCCGAAACCCCTGGGCACTGCCGAGGTGTCCTTGAGCAAGGCCTCAGACCCCTCCACTGCTCCCCGGGGGCTGGCTATAAGAAGAGCTGCCCACTGCTCCTAATACTAGGATGGGTTGCAGAGAAACTAATTCCACTGTGTGTGTGTGTGTGTGGTGTGTGTGTGGTGTGTGGTGTGGTGGTGGTGTGTGTGTGTGTGTGTGTGTGGTGTGTGTGGTGTGTGTGGTGGTGTGTGTGTGGTGTGTGGTGTGTGGTGTGTGTGCATGTATGTGAGCAATAAAGAGGAATCAATCCTCCAGATTTAGATTTAGTTAAACAAATAAATAAATTAAAACAACGTAAACAGGACAGTGAAGACGCTTAGACAACGTAAACAGGCAGACGAGAGAGAGAGAGAGAGAGAGAGAGAGAGAGAGGAGAGAGAGAGAGAGAGAGAGAGAGAGAGAGAGAGGAGAGAGAGAGAGAGAGAGAGAGAGAGAGAGGAGAGAGAGAGAGAGAGAGAGGAGAGAGAGAGAGAGAGAGAGAGAGAGAGAGAGAGCGCATTCATGTGGTCACGCCCGTCGGCTGCCGGGAGAGTTTGAAGTTTGAGTGGACGTGTTCTGAATGGGGAGGACTGGAGTTGTTGTTGTTGTTGAGCTGAAAGCAGGAGAGGGTCTCTCAGGGTCTCTCAGGGTCTCTCAGGGTCTCTCAGGGTCTCTCAGGGGTCAAATGAATGCATTGCTACAGGGCTACACATGTCCCGCTGTAATCTGCGTAGGATTTATGTAATAATGCAATTTTTAATCCCACAGCTCCACAATATCTGTACCTCAGTTGTTAGAGGGCTATTCAAATTTCACATTGCTTAACATTTGATTCCTCTAATTTCCGTGGCTCTATGCTATTATTATATCTATTATTAGAGCTCATCAGCCTATTGTTACTGAAAGTATGTAATGTTTTCCTGGTGTGAAGAAGGGACACTAGTTATACACTAGATATCCAAAATAACTTTAAAAACTGATTTTATTTTTATACAGTACAATGGAATGCTTACTCCCCATTCCCTCCCGCAGTATGAATTTCCTATAATTTGACACTATAAGCTTTATTATGTCGTAAACTCATACTATATATACCACTTTACAAAACAACAATGGTACAGATCATCCCCACAACACGATTTAAAAAACAAATACTGTTTTTGTTTTTTACTATTGTTCCCAAAGCCGACAGGGTGAACGACCCTAAAGCACAGGATGTGTACAACTTTGATGAGAACAGCACCGATTCCCAACCTGCAGAGCAGACGTCCTCTGAACAACCACCACCACCACCACCACATCATGGTGCCTCGTCCGCCTCACCCAGAGAGGCCACGGCGAGGACGGAGGCTAGTCCACCTCCGGCTTGTCTGGACCACCGCACCGCGTTGGTAAGTGAACGCACTGTAGTTTAGTCTGTGCAGGCAGACTCCCGGCTTCCAGATGTGGTGCCGTTACACCTGGCCTTACATCTGCGTGGTACCTTCACAGAGGTTCTACTGAGATATATGCTCACGGTGACCTGGCCCTCTGCACACACACACACACATATTTATATACACACACGTGCAAACATCCCACGGATAACGAAAAGCACAATTTATTTCTTTTGATTTAAGGGGAACAATAGATCACACAAACACAGCTGTGTGACTCTGGTTGTTCCAGTAAATATCTTGTTATTCTTCTTCTTCATCTGGTAGAGTGAGATGACGATGATGATGATGATGATGATGACGATGATTAATTATGCTTCCGGCTGAATCCTCCATGTGTCCTCTTCCGTCCTCTGGTCTGTGGTGGTCTCAGACGGGCTCAGACCCGCTCGCCCCCCGGCCCTCCTCAGACTCACCCGGCCTTGGCTGTGCCCCGGAGCAGCGGAACCAGCATCTGGCCGTCCCGCGGCCCCTCAGTCCCGGGGCCCCTCCTGTTCGGGGGCCTATTCTTGTCAAGGTGCGTCTGGGATTCATTAATGTAGTTGGGGGATGTAAAAGGAGGGTAAAAAACTGTTTTGTGTTTTTTATTTTTTTGCTGCCTATGATTTTGATTATGTAACATCCAATCTCGGTGGCAGTCTCGCCTGTTTGGTTTTTCGTTCAATTCCCATAAAAATCATGCATCACTCGTAACTGTTCGTGATTATAGGGCCCCCATCTTGAATGTTTAAATGTCTAATAAGGAGGGACAGGAGGATCTGTGTTTTGTCAGACTGAACAGCCCTTCGGCTTCAGGGTGAGGGTTTAAAGTCTGCACTTAGCTGAAGCGGCGCAAATCAAAAGGTGTAGGAAGGAGTTTAACTGCTAAACCAGCTGTGTGTATATTGAATGGGGTCAAATAGCGTTCATGATAAGAGTGTGTGACAAAAAGGCCAACAAACCTAAGAGCAAGGAGTGAATAAATTGTCACCCTCAGGGGCTTGAAGTCAAACTGTCTTTTCACCACGGAATAAGATATTTGAACGAATTATGGAAAGTTATGTGGCCATACTCAACCACCTACTTGAAGGAACCGGGCATTTCCGTGTGCCTGCTTAGATTCCAGGTTGTAAAACAATAAGGAACCACATTACATCCACTTCCTACTGCCCGTTTCCACATCCTGACTTTCTCCCTTGGTGTTTTGGCAACATCCGCCCTGGTTAGACAAAGTGGTAATGCTCCGTTTACGTGACGGGTTAGGGAAAGCTGCCTCAAAACACTGGCTTCAGATCACTCAGGGCCTTCACTCATCCTCAGAGGTTGTTGCTGTTTCACAATTTATTCAGCACACACTTTTATCCGAGGCAACTCGCAGCTACATCGCAGCTAGACGCACACCATTAGTGAGATGGGAGGGGGTCAGGGATGGTGCTCACACTGCGGACATTGGAGATTTGACCCCAGAAGCTTTTGGTAGGTCATTAGTTCTATCCTGCCCCTATGGCGTTGCAATCAGGAGAGACTATTTGGAACGAAAAGGATCATTAGAGCCCTGACGCTGGAGATGATGGGACTAGACGATGGTCGATGAACCTCTCCACCACGGAGAATGGCGATGTGGTGGCCATACTTCTACACTGACCGGTATCGTTTTGATAGGTTTACAATGAGTTCTACCTGAATGCGCTGAAGACAGAGCGGGTGATTTGAATCACTCAAAGGTTTACCGGTGTCCCGGAGTGGGTTGCTGCATCCCGAGGGGGGGGGGGGTCTTCCTGTCCAAACCTACGCCAATAACAGCTTCATTTCGTCCGCAGCAAAGCCAGCCCAGGTCAGGCGGCAGCGGTGGTGGCGGCGGCTGCACCGGGGAGAAAAACCGGGGCAAGAAAGGCATCAAAGAGCCCAAGTCGCGCGTGAAGAAGCTGAAGTACCACCAGTACGTCCCGCCCGACCAGAAGCAGGACGCCGGCCTCGCCGCCCCCCTGGACTCCGCATACGTGCGCCTCCTGCAGCAGCAGCAGCATTTCCTGCACCTCCAGATACTGAACCAGCAGCGGCAGCAACGCTATGTCAGTCAAGCCGCCCTGCACCCCTCCCTGCACCCTGCCTCGCTGAGGTAACGGCATTATTACTATCCTTGTTATTTGAATTGGCTAACAGAATGTAGTCTACGACATTTCGGCTGCTTTGATGTCAACAGCATTTTGCAATGAAGTCGTTTTGGACTAAAGATCTGTCTGCCACTGATGTTCCCAGTGCAGCTGTTGCCTGTCTTTTAAAGACACAGCATATGTTTCCAGTCATCATTGAGGGTGAAAGAGCACTGTTTCTTTCAGATACATGCCTTTTGTGTGTGTGTGTGTGTGTGTGTGTGTGTGTGTGTGTGTGTGCGTGTGTGTGTGTACTCCCACATGTTGTCTTGTTTATTTACACCAGAGCGGGGGAAGCGGCCGGAGGCGATGGCTCAAACGTGACTAACCTTTCAACCGTGCATGCTGCCTTTATCACTAGCGATGGCCCGGCGCATTCCAACCGGACTCCGCCCCCTAGCATGTCAGATCACTTACCCTACAATTTGGATGAGATGAAGGTGACACCCTTCTCTGATACTATGGCCAGCAGTTTGATTGAATGATCACGCTCATAAAAATAGCATCTTGGCATCGCCGAGGTCCATTAAGACTCGGTGCTGTTCTTTTTAAAAACCTCCAGGTGGCTGAGCTGAAAGCGGAGCTGAAGCTAAGGGGTCTCCTGGTCTCCGGCACCAAGAACGACCTCGTCGAGAGGCTCCGGTCGCATCACGAGAAATCCAAGGGAGGCCAGCCTGCCTCTGGTGCCTTGGAGATGGTGTCATCCACCGCCAGGGTCCCAAAGTCTGAACACACTCCCAGGTCCACTCCCCCGCTGTCCCCGGTAGCCTTCAAGGTGTCCAGGATGGGCCTGGATGAAAGAGGTGGAGTGGATCCAGAGACACGCTTTTCTCCTCCCAGCGGCTCCCCGCGCCCCTGGTCTGCCCCGGGGGAGGTGTGCCACCGGAGCTCAGAGAAGGACCAGCGTCTCCATGAGAAGGAGCGTCAGATCGAGGAGCTGATGAGGCAGCTGGAGCGCGAGCAGAAGCTGGTGGAGGCGCTGAAGCTGCAGCTGGAGGTGGAGAAGCGGGGCCATCAGGAGGAGAGTGCTCCTGTTCGGGTTAAAGAGGAGTTCTGCGGCGCTCCTATAGACCTTCCGGGGGGAGGGGAACCGGACCGGGCCCCGGAGCCAACCTCACAGAGTCCCCCGCACCAGTTCGTCTTGGCCCATCAACGGTTGCCTCAGACTCAAACACTGCCGCCGGGGACTCGACTACTTCTGTCTGGATCCACGGTGGTCAAGCTACCCGACAACAGGCAACACACGGCCGCAAGTGGTGTAGCATCAGACAATAACCAGACTCAAGGACAGAAGCAGGAAGACTCATTACAACAGCAGTGTAGCAGCCCCAGCCCTGGGCCACAGGTGAGAGGACATCCCTGACATTTTGCATAAGGAAGTTTTACTTTTGGGGGGGGGGGGGAGGGGGGAGGGTTTAGCTTGAAGAGCTGGTTATGGTATGGAACAAACCAATAATGCTATGATGAATACCATGTATGGAATGGGATAAACTAGGCAGAATTGCTAAAACAAATCACGGTACAGGAGTACCGTACAAAAATGTATTTGGCCTGATACTACATATATAGTTTAAAGCCTGGTGTAGGTGTGTAGGAGGAACCATGAGGATGGCCAGAAACATCCTGAAATGTCCTCCTCCTTACCTCCTCCTATGTGCTGATATCTCCACAGTCTAGTCCTCTGACCACTTGTCGGGGCCCAAGTTCCCAGGTGTCGGCCACTCAGAGCCAAGCCAAAGAAGACACAACGCAACACTTAGTCAACACTGCCCCTGTGAGTAGACGTACTCACGGGTCACCATCCTGACCCGGAACTGCTACACTCACCTTGAAGATGTTTTATTATATATATATAATAAGTACAGTGGAACGCTTCCTCCCCATTCGATCCCGCTTCTGAATACAGACAATACTATACTAAAGTATTATACTCAACGATACAATACTATACTGTACTATAAACAACACAATACTACCTTCTATATTCTGTACTATAAACTATAAACAACACTATTACAAACAACAACACTATACTGTAACATATTTATATCATCAAGCAGATTGTATACTGCTTCGTAAATGGACTTTTGGTCTAAGTTATTGTCGAGAACTGTTTGACTGTCCTATACCCAATGTATGTGGACACTGAGTCGGTATTGCTGGAGTGTGTCAGACGTTCACCACCCTCCTCATTAAGTATTATTTTTGATGTTCCTGATCGTGGATAGCCGCCCTTGCTGTCCACCAAGTGTAAAGATCCGCCGCGCTACGAGGACGCCGTCAAACAGACCCGCTGCATGCAGACGGCCATGCAGGTAAAGGAAGGAAGGAAGGTTGTCAAGCCACATGTCATACCACACATTCACTCACGATAACCCATAAACCCTCGTCATGCAGGTCCCCACCGCGCTCAGCCAACACATGGACGACCTGTTCGACGTGTTGATTGAAAGTGGAGGTAAGGTATTTATATTTATTTCGATTTCAGAATCCCATATATGTCACTCGTCGTTCTGCGCTGGATTCATGATTCATTCATGATGGTGCTGCACTGCTGTCACTTTTAAATGCTTTTTGCACCATTCCCCATATATACTGTATCCTTCATCATTCCTTTTATTGTTATTTTTATTGTGTATAGTATTATTATAGTATAGTGTTGTGTATATAGTATAGTATATAGTAGGTAGTATATGGTGTTGTCATAGTATATAGTAAAGTATATAGTAGGTAGTATATGTATATAGTCAAGTGTTGTTTAAAGCATAGTATTATATAGCATAGTATAGTATAGTATTGTTGTTCATACTGTGGCAGTGAATGGGGAGTAAGCATGTCCTCCCTATTTCCAGAGATCACGCCCTTCACCAGACAGGACCCTTCCTGTCTGGACAAGCTCATCCCAGTGACGGCCAACGTCACCACCCTGCCCATCAACACCGTGCTGTCCCGCCCCCCGGCTCAGATCCAGGTGGCGCAGCCCCCGGACGCCGGCCTCCACCCCTCGTCCGGCTTCATGGCCTTGGTAGCCATGGAGACGCTGATAGAAGGCTCTCTGCACAAACACCTGCTGGATCACCCGCTGGTCAGTAACATGGAGCTGGACTTCAGCGACAACGGCGGCACGCTGCCCTCGGCCGGAAACCTGCACCTGAACGCCCACCTGGACACTATGGACTGGCTGGACCTTACCGCCTTGCCGTCGCACGGCCATCAGGAAGCAGTCTCTCACCTGGACATGTGCCCAGAGGCGGTGGTCTTCTCCTCTGACTTCCTGGAATCCCACGAATTTCAGTTAAACTGGGATTAAGGCCACTTTCGTTGTCATTCCCGATCACTGTGGTTATTTAAGAGGAACAAAGTTTTTAATTTTACAGGGGAAATAAAAGGGTCTTGTATTTTGTGTTTTCCCGAGCATTCGTGCTAACTATTCCTAGCTAGTTTTTCCTAGCTTAAAGCTAGCTTTCCCAAGTGTTATCTTCAAGGTGTATAAAGCAGTTGTATTATTCCATGGGATGGGGATACACGGTGTGGGTCTTTGTAAGCACATTCATTACGCTTTGTTACACATTGAAAGATCTCTTCACGTCATGGTCAGCTCAAACTCTGGGCTTGAAATTACCTTTACTTTAACTAAAATAATTGGAAAGAATGTTTGACTTGTTGCTTTCCACTACATTTCAGAGAAATTATGTTTTACTTTTGTATTATTGGGAGGCTTTTTCATACCTGCTAACCCGTCAGCTTGTTAATTATTTTTCTAACAATAAGAGGAAACTATTAAGCCAACCGAAACTGGATACTTTTATATTCGGGTGGAAAGTGACTTCACAATCTTTGCGATTTTAACTTTTTATACATTTTTATAATGACATGCATAAGTACATTTAATATTGAAATGCTTGTGTTTGAGTACAAAGCTCAGTGAGTCAACACTCTTTTGGACGTAATGTGTTCACACGTTTTTACATTTAACATTTTTTAAGTTCTGCTTCAGTAGATGTGTGAATAGTTTTTTCCACCAGCTCTCCACTTTGACCTATACCACCTGGTATCCAACAACTGTCATCTTCATGTTTTCTGTGTCCTCTAATGTCCTCTAATGTCCTCGAAGTCGTCCTTCCGCTATTGTAAAAAAACAACAACAGATGGTACGAACTGGGGTGAACGCACTGCTCAGCGGACGTGTGCTGAAGGTCTGTTTTTCTAAACAATGCAGTCTGCACTATAGCAGCACTACAGCTATCTGAGTCTACACCATACAGGAACCAATTAAAAACAAAAACAATGTTAAATACCAAACGTATGTAAATATGTTGCACATATTTACATATTTACTTTAAAAACAGAGTTCTAAATGAGCTGAACATAAATGTAATTTTTGTTCTACATTGAATAAGAAGTTTTGAGGGCCCGTATAAACACTGAACCAGGATCATTGTGTTATTAGTATTATTAATAAGTCATGTAATTCAATTTGACAATCGGAAATGTGATTTGGTGGTTCGGCTTAATATTTAGATGTTATAGTTATTCATACAAATATGTATCACTCAACGGGAGCAAAGGTTTTAGTGGCATATTTTGTGAATGTTTATGTATTTAAAGTATGGATTCTCTGGGTTAGATTGTATTCAATCAACTTCTGATTTGTCAGATTAACTAAATTCATCTCCAGTTTTGTTGTATTATACTGACATCTACTGACTCAAACTACCAACAAACAAAGACTGCACTAAATGAAAATGGCCAAATAATTTCTACCAAATATATAATACAATAAAATCGTTATTATATAACCATGTGTTGGTCCCCATTTTTAATGATCAGCCAAACGTCATGGAATCCATTCAAAATTTGACTAGCCAGATTATACTCCTTCGAAAGGGAATTTATGCTGGAATCTTTTTTCACTTCCTCTGCTGTATATATTATACATTTCATACAAAAGTACACCTTCCAGATTTGTTTGTAAATGGCTACAATATTTGTGATATTTATGTAATGTTTATCACTAAAATGACCATGCAACATGTGACCGTGAATTTGTGTTAGATATACAGTATATATTGATGAATATAGACATGCCAACTGGCGGGTGAATAGCATGTACAAGATGGAACAGTGGCTGTCCCACACTGGGCTCGAACTACCACCTGGCATGAGAGGGGACACTCTAAGAAGGGTAGCTAAAACACAGGGGCTCTAGATTCATCGCGAGAACGTCTTTTAGGTGTTGGGGAGTGGGGTTTACTAACTGCACAGCACCACCGGCTGGCTTCCGTTACACTCACCCCCCCCCCCCTAAACCGCACTCTCATCCGGGTCACAGCACCAATGTAACCGTGAGGGTCCCGCGCTGGGCTCGAACTCACGACCCCCTGGGCATGAGAGGGAGACGCTCTAACAAGGAAAGCTAAAACCCACAGGCCCTAGATTCATCGCGAGAACGTCGTTTAGGGGGAGTGAGGTTTTCTCTACTACTGCGCGGCACAACCGGCTGGCTTCCCTTACATACCGACGAAAACCATTTTAGAGAATTTTACTCAAATTTGAATGAACTATGAATATACTAAAATTATATTTATTCATATTCAAAGATGACAGTGAAAATATACACCATTTAATAATGTGTATTGTATGCATAAGTATAGGTTCTCACAGAGATCAACAAATATGTTTACAGTTGCTGTAAATGGATGTTGATATGTTAATGTCCCAAAAAAAACAAAAGGCTTTACAAAAAGTTGACCAAAAGTCAAATGGCTATACTTTCTATCTTAAGTCCAGCATTGGGTTACAGCCTGTAAGCTGTACTTCCAACCCCCGTTCAAGTGTACAGCATCACACACACAGGCTACTTTTTCTTCCTCCTCTTCATGAACGTGACTTCATCTCTGTTCCTGATTCCGTAGCTAAGGAAAGAAAAGAGAAAAACAGACAACTATGATCAGAGTCAGGACGTGGACGGTGGCATTTGAGATCATGGGACTGCTTCTACACCTACTCTTTCAGTCTTGTGTTGTCATCGTCCATGCTTTCCCCTTGAAAGACTAGAGCAAAGGTCCTCCATACGTATCTCCTGAAAAAACAATGTTAGTCACTTTGGAACGTCAACAATAAACCACGGTTATCACCGTCAGTTATCATGTGCTGGGATTGGATTGCGTACCAGCTGACATGTTTCACCCCTCCTTCCCGCTGCTGTTTGAGCTCCATAAACCTCTTGATAGCCTTCTTAAGGTCCAGCACGGTGGCGTTCTGTACCACCACTATAGCTAAGAGGAGGAAACGTCATTTAAAAAAACACAGGTAGCAGCTGTTGACTGCATCTACTGATGCAAGATGGACTCGTTACACTGCCTGATGGGCAGCAAGATCTAAAGTATAGCCTTTTGATTTAGACTCTTAAATCATTAGTCAGGATACAGTACGTGTTTCACTTCATTTCCACTTACGCATGGTCTCGCCGTCTGCTTTCATAACCTTGACAGTCATCGCCTGGCCATACTCCAAAGCGATTTGCGAATTAACCTCCTCCAAGGTCACCTTGAGATGGACACACACATATATATAGATAGATAGATAGTTATGTGTTACGCAAAGCTCAAACGAACGAATAACAGTGTGTGAAATATCATGTTGGATGATGGCTGAGACCTGGATCGGAAGATCACAGAGTAAAGGGTCCTGCACGAGACGAGCCAGACCCTCCTCGAAGAGATCCAGGACCTCCGAGTGGGGGAGAGCCTCCTCGTCTTCCTCCTCCTCCATGAAGTCCGTCGCTTCGGTCTCTTCTTGTTCCTCCTCTCCATCTTTCACAGAAGACGTCTCCTCTGCAGGGGGATCGTCCTGCTGCTCCATCACCTCCACACTGTGATGGTGCCTGGGTCCCTTTTTCATATAAACAACTAAAACTAGTCTAGATGGCATTCACTGGTGCACAAATACAACACACTGTGACCAGAACAACATCGTGTTTATTTACATAAGTTATTGTATTTAAATTAAGTCAGATGTAGGCATCCACACAACATGACAAATGTCCTTTACAAACATTCTTCCGGGGGGGAAACAAACTATAGCTCATGTGGTCCCCGATAGACATGTTTACTTTTATCCAACGTTGTAGTCCGCTTATGAAGTTAAACACTATTTTAATAAAACACACACACAGCAAATATATATATATATATACAAATTGATTATAATATTTGTACTTAAAGTTACTTATTGAGTTAGCAATAGCGTTGTCGCGTCTCTTAAAATCCCGTTTCACACCGAGCATCAAAAAAGGTTGCACTGCGCCGCTTCCGCCCTCTCGGATCAATGTATTCTACACGTCCATGCGAAGACTTTAAATCAATTAAAACCTCTCATTAAGAGCATTGTGCGGAGAGTGGGCTGTGATCTGGACCTATGAAGTACACCACCCCGTCGCCGTGTATCCACACGAGTTAGTCCGCTGCTAGTGGGGGTTTATCTTGTCAACATGCTGATGTTCTGTCCGACATGCGGGAATGTTCTGATCGTGGAGGAGGGTCAGAAGTGCCTGAGGTTCGCCTGCAACACGTGTCCCTACGTCCATAACATCACACGGAAGGTGAGCTCCACACCACATTACATCACATTACACCACATGACATCACAGTACATCACACCACATGACGTCACATTACATCACATTACATCACATTACAGTACACCACAGTACACCACATGACATCACAGTACACCACATGACATCACATTACAGTACATCACATTACACCACATGACATCACAGTACACCACATTACATCACACCACATGACGTCACATTACATCACAGTACATCACACCACATGACATCACAGTACATCACATTACACCACATTACATCACGTCACATTACATCACACTACATCACATGATATTATATCACATCACATCACAGTGTACATCACATGACATCACAGTACATCACATTACACTACATCACATGACGTCACATTACATCACACTACATGATGTCACATTACATCACACTACATGACGTCACATTACATCACACTACATGACGTCACATTACATCACACTACATCACACCACATGACGTCACATTACATCACATGACATATCACATTACATCACACTACATCACATTACAGTACATTACATGACATCACACTACATTACATTACACCACATGACGTCACATTACATCACATGACATTATATCACATTACATCACACTACATCACATTACAGTACATTACATGACGTCACATTACATCACACTACATCACATTACATCACACCACATGACGTCACATTACATCACATTACATCACATTACAGTACATTACATGACATCACACTACATTACATTTAATTACATAACATCACATTCCAGTTATTGAGCAGACTCTTTAATCCAAAGCGACTTACAAAAGTGTGTTTCAAACAAAGGAAGGTAAGAGAACAACTCGTCACCAGAAGACAAAAGTTTCATTCTTAATAAGTCTCCAAAAACTGAACTAGTGCTCAGGTAAAAGTACAGTAAGTTCAGGTTAAAGTACAGTAAGTTCAGGTAAAAGTACAGTAAGTTCAGGTAAAAGTGCAGTAATGTAAAAGTACAATAAGACAACAATCTGCTTATAAAGACGCTAGTAAAAGTGATAAGAGGATTAGGAGGTTATGGTGAAGCTTACCTTCCGTGTAACGACATGTTACACGACATGTTACATGTCCTTACCTCCATATTGTTACACGGAAGGTGAGCTTCATCATAACATGTCATTACCTACATATTGTTACACGGAAGGTGAGCTTCACCATAACATGTCCTTACTTGCATATCGTTACACGGAAGGTAAGCCTCTACAACACGTGTCATTACGTACATAATATTACACTGAAGGTGAGATTCACCATAACATTACATGTCATTACACACATAACAATACACAGACTGTGAGCTTCACCATAACATGTCCTTATCAGAGGCGGGTAGAGAACTGAAAATCTATAAGATATATAAGATCTATAAGATCAAGTACAATTACTCTCATAAAACAACTAATATTGCTGACGTTTTGTGAACAAGTAAAAAAAAAAAAGCCCAGAGATCAAGGTCAAGGTTTGTTTCTAGGTGTTTTCTCCTAGGGGTTTGTTTTGGCTTCTGAGGTTTGGGGTTAGGGTTCCCTCTATGGTTTGGTTCTGGGGTTAGAGTTTCTTATGAGGGCATTACCACAATTAACACACAATGAACCGTCATAGTTAACGTCGGGTTGCATTGTACATTTTGGTGACATTGAATATTGAATGTGTCATTGAATGTGTTCGCTGGACACATATTTATTTTCATTAAAGGTGAACAACAGGAATTATCCTAAACTTAAAGAAGTGGATGATGTTCTTGGCGGAGCTGCAGCTTGGGAGAATGTGGACTCTACTCCTGGTGAGTGCCTAGTCTGTCACCAGGAGACACCCTGTTACCCATTACCCTGTTACCCTGTTACCCACCCTGTTACCCATTGATTGATGAGTACGCACCTTTTTGGTTTTTAAGTTTGGATCCTTGATAAATATTAGTGTTGAGTTACAGATAATAAAGAACGCCTGTCAATTCCACATAATAAAACTGTGGCGTTATTTGTATTGCCTTTAGGTTGGAACTCTTAAAAAAATAAATAAAAGTTATGTGTATTAACTGACATCCTCTTTGTTTTTCCTCCCAGAAACCTGCCCTAAGTGCGGGCATCTCCGGGCGTACTTCATGCAGATTCAGACCAGGTCTGCAGATGAGCCTATGACGACGTTCTACAAGTGCTGCAGTGCCCCCTGTGGCCACCGGTGGAGAGATTGATCCGCTTGCGCAACCAATTGAAACACTTTGACCTCTCCCCCCCAGCCCTATTCACACGCTTCATTTTGTGTTGTTTTTATTTATATTTGTTAAATATTGATTTTCTTTTTTTTGGATGGACCATGCATTTGGAAAATAAAACCACAACAGCGGCTTCATAATGTTAAGATTTTTTTTATTGATAAAATAGTAGCAGTCAAACAGCTTGATTTTAAATTATCCACATCACAGAGAGATAAATGCATCCAAGAGTTATCCACAAAAAAACAAGACCTACAGTGATTTTTTTTATTTAAAGTACAGTGCAATCCTTCAGATGAAAATACGCTGCTTTATCACAGCTAGCCTGAAGTCACATGTGTTTTTGAAAAGCATACTAAGATGGGGGTGTAGTCATTCCAAATAGGGCAGCCATATTATTTTAATTAGTAATGGACATTCTACGGCTGATAAGTGTATTCTATTTCTTTTTAGTAAGTAGTCAGCAAAAATGTATTATTGTTTCATTAAAGCCTACACTGTTAGTGTGGTTAGTATGGCAGTTAAGACAATCATATTTGTTAATCAACGTGCAACAATGCAATTGAATGGACTAACTCCTGTAGGCTTACCCAACCCAGAATAGTATTTCCCGCCCAATACTAGGGGACATGTTTGCAGTATTTTTTCAATTGACTCCTTTCTAGACTTATCTAGTTAAGCGTTTTAATGATCGGCAAGCGACATCCTAATGAAAGTGATTGATCGATGCCGGATAAGTGCGATATCCAGTACATAACAGATAACAGTTCTAGCGTGACGGAATACTCTGCAGGCTGACGAAGCCACACTAACGGTAATACAACTGTAGGATCAGATGAGGTGAAATGTCTGAGCTGTACATGGGTTCTTCATCCCCTTCTGAACAACGGAAACTATTCTCAGCCACAAGCACTAGTTAACATCGGATGGTTTTTATTTTCACGACTGCATTCAAAGCGGTCTATAAAAAGCCATAAGCACATCACTGATTTGAATTTTGTCAATTAAGAAAAAGGTATGGGTTGGCAGATATTTAAAAAATGTGCGACATGTAGATTTTCCACTGAGAGCCTTAACACGTTATAAAAATGACATTAGAATCGGTGTGAATGGCGTTTTCTGAAGTGTCACCTCGACCGGCATTCAATATTGAAAAAGCATAGTCGCATATCTCTGCCACGAGAACCAACCAAGTAAATAATTTTACCAAGACGGATATAAATGTCATTTTTAGTTCACATTGACATTCAAAAAACTATACATGTTTTATTGCACAGGAAAGACTAGGTGAATAAGAATGGAAATATACAGACACAAACCCTTCAAAAGGACACGTTAAAATGATAAACATATCTAAAATAAATATAACGTATTACTGACCCTGCGGAGGTTAAAACTTCAATAAAATTGGCCTCTCGGCGAGATTCACAGATGCTTGGAACTGAATAAAGTGACCATTTTCACAGCTTTCCTCCAGCTGAGGCCTTAAGTATTTCTTCATAAATGCACAATGCCAGCCTTCTCGTAATCATGGACAATTCTGTACAAGACACACACTTTTTAGTACCCTTTTTAGTTGTTTTGTTATCACGGTGGATGTTGTGCCTCAGGTTTGTTTGCCCCTGTGTTTAGATGTGTACACATTTCATGTTTACACATGAAAGGCCTAGTGATGAGACGGATATACTCGGATATATACACACACACGCACACAAAGACAAGGCAAACTAATAGTATAACTACGGTTAAGGGGGGGAGGGTTAAAGAAAGTACAGGACACAGCGTTAGGCCAGAGAAATAAGCCCGTCTCTACCAGTAGGAGCTGTGCGATTCTTGTTTTTGTTTTTTCTGTGCATAATGGTATCTCTGTGGCATGCAGCGGTGGGTGGTTAGCACACACGCTTGTACGTGTAGATGTAGCCCTTACAGTACGGACACGAGTGTGTGACGTCCTTGAGGTCGTCGATCAGACAGGGGATCAGGCAGCAGCCCAGGTCACACCTTATTGGAGGGGGTAAAGAAACATCCATTGTTGACACAAAGCCATTGGAGAACACAGCTCACCAGAGTGGCAGGAACTCAGAGGTTTCACCACCAAACAGGTGGAACATACAACAAAATCAACCAAGATTAAGTCTTGACGCGGAGTCCGTAATGGAAGTTATTATTGAGTGACAGACCATTCAACCGGTGGTTTTGGCCTGAACATTTTTAATTAATATAAAACTTGACTAGAAACACTTCATGTTCTTATATGGAGGCAGTTAAAAGGTTCCCTGTTGAAATGCGTTTCCAAGTTAGCAGCCTATTCATTCACACGTGTTTCCTGTGCTGAATGGATGGAGACAGGCAACGTTTGGCAACTTCAGTTCATGTCCCGTTCAGAAATTGTAGGCAATTAGACTAGCAACGCAGCATCTGAGCTAAAACCAATTCAGTATCCATATTTTTAAAACTACTTCAGCCATCAATAGCACACATGCAATAAAGGTGGTGTCCGATAAACATGGACATTTTCAAAAGGAATGCAAATCCCTCCACCGTTTCTCATTGTACACCATGCCTGAGGTCGTATCTCGGCCGAGGTTCTTCCCTCCTATTCGATGTACTTCAACTCAATTCCCCACGTGACTCGAAACCAAAAAGGACAGCATCACTTACCCCACGAAGAAGCAGAACAGGCAGAAGAGTGTGTTCATGAGGCCCACGTCGTGGGAGATGCGGGTGACGATGGCCTGCTGGCAGTGTGGACACACCGTCTGCACGGGGGACGTCTGGAACATCTCCCCCTGCAGGACGGTTACGGTGGTGGCCGTGCCAGGGGGGGCCAAAACGGTGGCCGTGTGGCCAGCAATCTGACCGGGGGCGGGGCCAAACTGCCCCGGCATATGGGGAGGGAAGTGGCCGGGAGGTGGATAGAAGCCCCCTGCGTGGGAAGAACCAAAAAGCCCACTTAATACCTTGTTGAATACTCATGTGTACGTATGATCTCACACACACACACACAGCCCGCGGCAGGCAGCAAAAGAGACCCCGGTACCTTGCGGTGTCATGGGCATGGGCATGGGCATGGGCATGGGCATGGGGCCTTCCCCGGAGACGGAGACATGAGGGGGCAGGTAGCCGGGCTGCGAGGCTTCGTAGGGGGGAGGTCCGTAGTCCATGGAGGGGTGCGGTCCCTGAGGTCCAGCTGTCATCATGGGAGCTGCTCCAGAGAGAGAGAGAGAGAGAGAAGAAGAAGCAAAACAGGGACACGGTGGTGAACATGTTGGTGTGCAGGATTAGCATCGAACATCGATCCAACACTGTAGTGAAGCCAAGAGCATCGTAGCCATCTTGTAGTGTACTACTACAACAACAATCTTTTTAATTATATGTATATATAATGAAGGAAATATGTATGCAACCATGCATTTACCTGCCAAAATCTAATCTAAATCAGCCATTGGCTGGTGGCAGATGTGTATGTGGGACCCAGTATGTAAGCAAACATTTTTCACATTTGCATAGGTCAAAGTACAGTAGTACACATTTAAATGACAAGAACCCGGTAGATTACCAGTAACGACTGGTTGTCCATTCTTCTCCTCGATGAGCGGGGCGCTGGGGCCTCCTGGGTAGGGGGGAGGGGGGTCACTGGACATGTTGGCTGGATCTCTGGATGGAGGAAGGCCAGGAGATGAAGGCCCACACACACACACACACACACCACACAAGCCTCTCGGGACGCACTCACCCTGAGTAGAACACAGAGAGAGACCGGGGAACAGAAAGCTCATAAAACACATACCCAACACACCCACCATTGCAAGTCCAAGTGATTGTTTCCTTGTTCCTTCATCATCACATAACATTACAGTCACTCAGGCTGTCACCAGACCACTAGTCCCCAGAAGTCATAAGTGCATTTCCTTCCTCACAAGACTCCAAGAGCAGAATCAGTGCTCAGGTAAAATTACATTAAGTTGGCTTTTTAGATTTGACACAATACGTGCATCAAACTGGGACAATGACAAATAGCGAAGCTAGTAGACACAATAAGCAAAAGCTTATAGGTAAGCACTGGCAAACAATAGAGCAAGACTTAAATGCTGCTCATCTTAATTTCGTGCGAGGAGCTTTGGGGAGGCGAATACACAAATTTAGATTTGGAAATATTTTTCAATTTTCAAGGACCCTATGATATGGGGAATGTACAGTTTATGTTTGGTTAGGTTCAACGCACTGCCCAAACTGAGTCTTACTGAAGTGCTGACACTGGTCTCATTTTCCCACAATTGCATCCAATTCAAATGCCAACTTGGTTTGGTAGGTACACGCTCTACTACAAAAGGGAACACGGAAGAATAGGTCTACATACTATGGTATCATGGATACGTATGGCCAGCACATATCGCTATTTGGATGTTGGTTTACAGACTAGTTTAGTTGCATTTGTCTACTATGCAAATGAATGTTATCCAAGATTCATGATCATGGGGTTGCTGGTGTATGTGAACACCGACAGCACAGCTCAGCACTTGCACCTGCAAATATATATGTACTGTATATATAAATATAAAAAACAGTTTTTTTAAGATCAAGCTTTTTTAAGTCTGTGTCTGTCTGTCTGTCTGTGTCTATTTACAAATAGGTTACGCAACGTGGTCTATCCAGTAGCTACTTAAGTGGTTAATCTGTCTCTGTTGGCCGTAGTTATTCAGCAGCAATCTCCTAACCTAGATAACGTTAAGAGTGAACCTAACTACTGTGTCGTAGCTATGGGACAGCGACACAGTGAGTTAAGAGTTAACACTAACGACTGTGTCCTAGCTGTGGGACAGCGACACAGTGAGTTAAGAGTTAACCCTAACGACTGTGTCCTAGCTGTGGGACAGCGACACAGTGAGTTAAGAGTTAACCCTAACGACTGTGTCCTAGCTGTGGGACAGCGACACAGTGAGTTAAGAGTTAACCCTAACGACTGTGTCCTAGCTGTGGGACAGAGACACAGCTAAGTTAAGAGTTAACCCTAACTACTGTGTCCTAGCTGTGGGACAGAGACATGGCTAAAAACTGTAAATAAACTGTCAATTATATTATATTACCATGCACTTTACTGCAACATTTGCACTCTGGTTAGATGCTAAATTATTTTTGCTGCACTGTACAATGACAATGAATTTGAATCTAATCTAATCTAAATGATCTACCATACCTCAGTCCCACAGCTGCTCACAGTAAAGAGGGTTAACTCTTAACTTAGCTGTGTCTCTGTCCCACATACAGGACACAGTAAAGAGGGTTAACTCTTAACTTAGCTGTGTCTCTGTCCCACATACAGGACACAGTAAAGAGGGTTAACTCTTAACTTAGCTGTGTCTCTGTCCCACATATAGGACACAGTAAAGAGGGTTAACTCTTAACTTAGCTGTGTCTCTGTCCCACATTCAGGACACAGTAAAGAGGGTTAACTCTTAACTTAGCTGTGTCTCTGTCCCACATATAGGACACAGTAAAGAGGGTTAACTCTTAACTTAGCTGTGTCTCTGTCCCACATTCAGGACACAGTAAAGAGGGTTAACTCTTAACTTAGCGGCTGTCCTCGCTGTGGGACAGGACAGAGACACAGCTTATAAGCCTCGACAGTGAATGTGATTACATCGAATGACACACCCCCCCCCCTCCCCCGCCCCACTAAGCAATATGAACAACGTCAACACGACAACATGTCATTTTAAAACAAACAGTTTAAATGCTTTGTTATTCACACCATATTTGACCCAAAATGTAGACTCTAGCATTGACAGCTATAGTGCCCGTCGCCAGCCATAACAACACCTAGTCGCAAAGACTACGTTTGCCTTCATTTATAAATAAATAAATATATAGATATATCATGAATATATATATATATATATATATATATATATATGTATTTCCAGTTAGAATGACATTATATATTGGAAATATTTACCTTTTGAAAAGGTGACAGTTGGTAGTGAGTGCGGCTCTGTGTTCGGTGTTGGTGTTAGCGTCGTCGGCTAGCTGGCTGCTAGATCCTTCTGGAGTAAACACTAGAAGGGGGGCTTTACGACAGTGACGTCACACCGAGGGACCGTCATCACCGCGGATTCCAACGTACTAGTACTACCCAGAGCGCTATTGGTGCTGTGGGAAGCTGTTATGTAGTATTATTATTTTAGTAGTATTATTATGTTATTATCTCTTAGTATGTGTGCTATAGTGCTGTCGTGTGGGATGGATGGAGGGTGTGATTCCTTTCGATGTACTGTACTTGATTATATTCGATTCGATTCGATTCGATTCGATTAGATTCTAATGTATTGTCATTTCACAGCACAAGTAGAGTACAGAGAAAATAATTGCAAATGTGCAAATGTTGCAGTAAAGTGCATGGTAATACATTTACAGTTTAAATGTACAGGTCTATTGGGTATTACAATGGGATATGAGTATAATAATAGGTATATATATATATATATACAGGTAAATGAGAACAGGTTGTGATCAGTTATTGAAAGCAGGATAAATATATATAAATGTATATGTATATACAAGTGAGCCTATATCAATGTATATACAGGAGTAAGAGCAGTTCTATCAACAGTTGAGATTTAAATATATATGGTACAGTAAACAGGTATCTTAGTAATAAATATGTAAAGTATAGAGAGGTAGGTAGTTGTGTGTGCTAGTACCGAGAGCGCTATTGGTGCTGTCTGTAGTGTGCGATGGGAAACATGTTATGTTTTATTATTATTATTTGTTATTGTTATTATCTCCTAGTATGTGTGTATGTGTGCTATAGTGCTGTCGTGTGGGATGGATGGATCGAGGATGCTATGTGTGATTCGATGTACTGTACTTGGTGCTGTACACTGACAATACATTTGAATTGAATCTAATCGAATTGTCTCTCTTATAATGTTTAAGAAATGCATACTGCAGGAGAGAATGGGGAGTAAGCATTGTATTGTACTTGTTGCAAATGGTCCAATAAAAATCTTGTATCCTGTATCTTGTTGTCTCTCTTAGTATCTGTGTATTTGTGTTATAGTGCTGTGGATGATGCTAAAATAATTGAAATAATTCTAATAATATTAATAATATACAATACAATACTAATAATAATAATAAATCCATACATGATATGTGCATGTTTATTGTATTGTAGCGAACCCCGTGGAGGAGCTTACAGGAAGACACGACAAGGGATGTCCTTAAGTACTGCTCCGTGTCCCATACACCGCACGACCCCAGAGTCAGCACGTATTACAATGTTCAAACCACTAACTCAATACCATACTAACTCCCCGAACCCCTACTCTCACCAACGTTGGAGAACACACACACACACACACACACACACACACACACACACACACACACACACACACACACACACACACACACACACACACACACACACACACACACGCACACACACACACACACACACACACACACACAAACACAATAACAAAACATAACACACACACAAATTATCCCTCAGATATTCTGTAACACCACAGAACAACAGAACAAAAAAAAACACAACCTGAAAACCCGAAACCCATATTACCCACAATCCCCAGTTCCCCCACTCCACTAGGCCTGTGTCACACTTCCTGCTTCCGGAACGTTAAAAATCGCCGAGCAGTGCACTCCTACTTCCGGTAGTTACCCCAGATACGTGACAAACTGGCCGCCTCCTCTCCTCTCTGTTATCGTAGTGTACCGGCTGCTCAACGTCTAAACACAGACAGCCCTACCTCAGTTTACACCATTACCCAAAGACAAACTCCTCCGCAAGTCTTGTGTGAGGCTGATAAGGAGGATGAAGGTCCCTGGTTTCATGTTCTCAGGGGTAGCGCGTATGTCTGCAGTTTGCACTTTGACAAGGAGAGCATATACGTCTCGAAAAGTGGGCGGAATAGGCTAAAAACGGTGTTACACCGAGCCGGTTTCCCTGGAATAGCTAGGGGGAGAATCGGCCTCTTTGCCAGTCAGTTTTTGATCGCGTTAATGCACGCCTTGGAGTAAGTGAGGAGCTTCAGGCTTGTGCTAGCGACTCAGCTGTGGAGGAAGAGCACGAACCACAGCCCGCTGCCGAAGATGACCGAGAACCCGCCTCAGACCACAACCACTACGCCCGCAACTCCGCTGGTGTAGTAGATGCTGCTGCTGCCGAAACCATCAGGCAACTGGAAGCTAAGATCAGGAGTTTAGAAAGTCAACTGAGGGACATTTCCTGTACACTGAACATCAACAGATTATGTGCGACTGACGAGGAATTCCGATTCTACACCCGGTTAACATTAGAGAAAGTATTTTGGTCGTTTTGGGAATCCGTCGCCCCCTCAGCTTCCAGATTAGTGTATTGGAGCAGAGCCCAGAGGACAAGTGATGCCATGGCACTAGAGAAACCGAGCCCTAACAGGAGGCTAGCACTACTGCTGTCGAGTGTTGGCATGAAAGAGAAAGTGATTGCTGACATCTTTGGCATCAGTACCACTACAGTGAGCAGAGTGATAATTACATGGGATAATTATCTATACATTGTTTTGGGGTCAGTGCCAATTTGGATGACAAGGGAACAGGTTCAAGCAACAATGCCACAAAAGTTTGTTAGTTGCTGTCCAAATGTGCGAGTGATTCTAGACTGCACAGAGATCAGATGTGAGGCACCATCATCACTCACCCTCCAGTCTGAAACTTTATCCACCTACAAGAACACCAATACCTTCAAAGGTCTGATTGGCATTGCCCTGTGCGGTGTAATTACCTTTATTTCAAAGCTGTTCACTGGTTCAATATCAGACAGAGAAATGACATGGCAGTCAGGGATCCTCCGCCTACTTGAGCCTGGAGATGCGTGCATGGCTGACAAAGGCTTTGTCATTGACCAGATGCTGTCTGAAGTTGAGGCTTCCCCCCATTCAAAAGAGACACCAGGTTCAGCAGAGAGGACACTGATAAAACCCAGAATATCGCCCGACTAAGGATGTTGGTGGAGAGGGCCATCCGAAGGGTAAAGGAATATCATATCTGGGACACAACCATTCCTTAGACCTTTTAAGGCTCTGTCAATCAGCTATGGGCAACTTGTTGCTTAATGTCTAACTGTCAAGGCTCTTTAGATGTGAAGGGTGATGTCCCAGTGTGAAACATTGAATGAAAAAAAAAAGGAATCGGTTTTCAAATTTTAATTACAGTACATTTTACAAATGACATGTTCTTCTTACAACAGTAGATTAAATATATATTACAATGTTATACGTTATACAAATATTCCATCCACAAGTGTGTGTCTGTTTGTGTGGTTTTAGCAGGCCTCCGATTCTATTAAAAACAAATAAAGATGCTACCATCACACTTGTTGGCTACATTTATTTGAATTTCAGGAGGTATGTTTCCATGTATTGTGTTAAAATAAAACAGATCTAGTTTAGCCTTAATTTCAGTAACTAGATTCATCAAGCCAAGTTCTCTCTACCGTCAGGACATTTTTTGTCGATGTAATGAAATCACACCATGGTAAACCAGTTATGGCCAACTGGCCTTGCACTTGCCAAAAATACTTGTTTTTTGTTGAGTTTTGAGGGTTTTTTTTGTTTGGCCTTACCACCAACAAACTTAACATGCGTCACCTCCGCTATACTGTCTACATTTGGACATTTCACTTCAGCTAAGCCAAAGGGGGGATTTGCAGTGGGATCATATATGTTGGCATCAGGGCACCAAGGTAAGACGCATCAGGATGAACATCAAATCCAGAAGGAAAGACATTGACATTGCACATGTCACTATACTGCTGTAAAACCTCTGGCTCAAGGTCAATCCTCCTTTTCAGGGGTTTGCCGTACCCCCTTCATGATTCTAACTGTGAGAGCCTGAGCAGAGGACTCCCCTCTAAGACTAAAGGCAGAGGACTCCCCTCTAAGACTAAAGGCAGAGGACTCCCCTCTAAGACTAAAGGCAGAGGACTCCCCGCTAAGACTAAAGGCAGAGGACTCCCCTCTAAGACTAAAGGCAGAGGACTCCCCTCTAAGACTAAAGGCAGAGGACTCCCCGCTAAGACTAAAGGCAGAGGACTCCCCTCTAAGACTAAAGGCAGAGGACTCCCCGCTAAGACTAAAGGCAGAGGACTCCCCTCTAAGACTAAAGGCAGAGGACTCCCCTCTAAGACTAAAGGCAGAGGACTCCCCGCTAAGACTAAAGGCAGAGGACTCCCCTCTAAGACTAAAGGCAGAGGACTCCCCTCTAAGACTCAACACTCCACTGGAAGTTAAACGGGGCTCTCGGACTTCCTTCCACATAGGATCCATCATGGATTCTCTGACTGCCCCCGTGTTTCCTCTTCAATTATATTTGCAAATTCACGGATGACCTCTAAACTCTGCATGTGATAAAACTGATGATAATTGGGAACAAACTTTTCAACAAACTGTTCAACAAACACGCCCCCCCACCCCCCGGCCGCTACAGTATTGAATTGTATAAGATTTCTCAATCTCAATCTCAATTCTCAAAGAAGTAGAACACTTTTTACACTATTTTGTGCAAACGTTGCAGAATGATGAGCTGATTGTTTCCAGAAGGTAGGAGGAATGCAGACCTTAATTGTAGTCCTGGAAAAACAGCGCCCTCTGTGGCCTTGACCTGCAATGAGGGCGGGGAATCAGAACCACTTCCTTGTACGTCACCTCCGCCTGGCGTAACAACAGAGAGAGAGAGCTAACGTATCCCTCTGAAAAGCCTCATCCGATGTAGCTGACCAAAACAAATGGTTGTTTATCACTAACATTGTTCCATTGTGCTATTGCTACAGTGTGGCATCCGTGTGCCGCTCCACTGACATTGTTAACCAGGGGGTGGCAGGTGGGTGGGGGGGGTGGGGGGACAAAGTTAAAGGGAAATAAGCGCTGAGCTGAACTAAGCTAAGCTAAGCTAGGATGGGGTCCATCCTGAGCCGTCGGATCGCCGGGGTGGAGGACATCGACATCCAGGCCAACTCGGCCTACCGATTCCCTCCCAAGTCGGGTAGGTAATGGATGACCCACCTAGTTGCTCGAAACAACAACAACAACAACCAAGCTGCGCCAGGCGTTAGCGATACCTGTCGTGTTGTGTTAACGCCGACGCTTGGTTGTTGACGTGTGACGGGGTTACTGCACACAGTGTATATATCATACCATACTGCATATGGTCTAATATATAGATGTTATTTATACATACATACATGTATATACATACATTTACATATACATACATCTATATACAATACATACATATATATACATACGTGTATACATCTATATACTTACATATACATACATACACACATGTACATGTACTACACCTACATATATATATATATGCTTGTATACTGATGGTATAATATATACAACTCGCATGCAAGCATCATCGGTGCATGCGAGTTGTATATATATACTATACCATATGGTGTGTATATACTTGTGTTTATACGTGGGTGTCCATGTGGGCTGTTATTGTCTGTGTAGTAATCCCACGGGAGGGGGTTTGTCTTCCATGGAGACACCGTGAAAACATCACACACACACACACACACAGAGTGTGTTGCAGTGGTGCTGTATATCCCAATGGTATAGGGACAGGTCCCTAATTGTAAGAAGAGTGTTATGCAGATGTACAGCTTGTGTCTCTGTCACTATCGAGGGAAAATCTGTGTTTAGTCACATACATTTTATTTTGGTCACATACATGTACACTCACAGTGAACATTTAGTTTCTCTGCATTTAACCCATCCTAGTATAAGGAGAAGCTTTTTCCATGTACCAGTTCTCACTGCGTACTTGAACCGACGACCCTCCGGTTCCCAAGCCAAGTCCCAACAGACTGAGCTACGTCCCTTAGTCGAGGCTTATGATAGGCAATAGGAAAAGATCTTGCCATTCGTTTTTCCTCTCACATTTTGGGTATATATTTAGGGAGGAATTTAGCTTTGAGCATATTGTGGGCATATTTGACTCGTTTTTTGCTGCGTGATAATATGCACTATTGCCTCCAGGGAATTATTTTGCCAGCCACTTCTTCATGGGAGGGGAGAAGTTTGACACTCCACATCCAGAAGGCTACCTTTTTGGAGAGAACATGGACCTCAATTTTCTTGGAAACAGGCCGGTGCAGGTGAAAAACGTTGCGTAACTTTTAGATTAGCCTGTGATTAGCCTGAGTTTTACGCTGGTCTGTGTGGAAATTGTGGTATTTTTACACTGCAGGTGGATTGGACTAGGATATGACTGATGTGCAAACATTCCTTTGTGCCTGTGCAACTCTGTTTTGCCATTCTGTTCCTGCAACAACTGTTCCTCTCTGAATTCATGACTCATTCAGACATAAATATTATAGAATGAGTAGACTTGTCATTGAATGAATGAATGAATGAAAAGCATTGACTTCCTTTCTCCTCAGTTCCCCTACGTCACCCCAGCTCCCCACGAGCCCGTGAAAACTCTGCGGAGTCTGGTGAACATCAGGAAGGATTCTCTGCGTTTAGTCAGGTGAAGAAAACAACAACCCTGTCGCTTCATCAAATCTCAGTTTTACTCAACAAAGATTCACAATCAATTCATGTTGTTTAGCGGCTCCTTCATATTTGTGAAGATAATCTTCCTCCTCCTCGTCAGGTACAAGGATGACACGGACTCGCCCACCGAGGAGGAAGGGAGGCCCAAGGTGCTGTACGGCGTGGAGTTCACCTTCGACGCCGACGCCCGTGTGGCCATCACGCTGTACTGCCAGGCGTTCGAGGAATTCTCTAACGGGATGGCCGTGTACGGGTTTCACTTAAAAACACGCTTACAAAAACACTCTGTTCCCCCGGAGTTGACACAATGTGGTTATGTGTCAACATAACCACACACTGAACCTAGATACCTAATGGGTTAATATGTTTGTCGTTGTTATTGTTTTTACTCATTAATTTGTTTGATTTGACCTCTTGTAGGTACAACCCAAAGAGTCCAGTAATGGCGTCTGAGACGGTGCACTACAAGCGAGGCGTGAGCCAGCAGTTCTCCATGCCCTCCTTCAAAATGGATCTCAGCGACTGGAAAGAAGAAGATGTGAGTTTGCCTCCTGTACACGGGCTAGTCCACACACACACACACACACACACACACACACACACACACACACACACACACACACACACACACACACACACACACACACACACACACACACACACACACACACACACACACACACACACACACACACACACACACACACACACACACACACACACACACACACACACACACACACACACACACGTGTGAGAAACACAGACATGCATACATGGTTCCTGTCCAACTTGATTATTTTTACACATAGCATAAGATGCACCCTATTTATATTTTCAAAACAACGTTATGCCTTATTCAATATATATCAACATTGTTTTACAGCTGAACTTTGACCTCGACCGGGGTGTGTTTCCGATGGTTATTCAGGCAGTGGTTGACGAAGGGGAAGGTAAGCTTGTTCCCGGTACATTTAGTAATAGGATATCAAATGTCTCCATCGAATGCGGACGGGGATAAAGTAGCAGTATATGTGACTGCTTAAATAACTACCACTCTGGACACTATTACCGTTTTCACACTGCATACGGTATCAACTCTCGTATTAGTTAATACGGGTGTTGATACCGTATTAGTTAGTGCGCATCGAATACACTTTATGTTCACACTCTCTTCTAATTTGCGATTTGCTGCGTACTCGATACCAGGTTTTGAAACCAATATTCTGTTCACACAAACACGGGAAGCGAACCCCGTAGTAGTTGTATTGCTTTGCACCCAAACTAGTGACTTCGGTATCGAAACCACCTACCCAAGGTGGATTAGTTAATGTGCACTAGTTGGGTAGCGAATGCGCATTACTTGCCAGTGTGAAAGCGAAACAAAACTAGTTTTGCAGCACCATGAATACCGTATGTAAGCCCAGTGTGAAAACGGTATATGAAGAGTTGTTTTGTGGAAAATGATTGTGTTGTGTTCTTTTCAAGATTGCTTGGGACATGCCCATGTACTCCTGGCTGCATTTGAAAGAGTAGGTTTACACATTTACTATTGTTTACACGTTTACTATTACTATATAAAAATATATAATGTATTTCCTGAAATAAACTCAAATCTATTTTTTTCCAGCATGTTGACGGGAGCTTCTCTGTCAAACCCCTGAAGCAGAAGCAAATAGTATGTTTATTTACTCTTGTTTTGTTTATTATGAATTTGTTTGCATTTCATCTAATCATGTCATTAATTGTTACAATTTTTTAATATAAATTAGAAATGTATGTTAATGAAAAAAAACCTAAATTAGGGTTAAATTAACAATTCTGTCAACACTCAAGGGAGCTAAGTGCTAACTCTGTAGCACAACATTGTTCTGTCAAAGTCTATGTTTAGAGGTGTTTTGTCAGCTAAAAGTACTTTGATGCTGATTCGTTTTTTTTTTGCATAATCAAATATTCAACGTGATGTTATTTTTAGGCGAGGCAGGACCAAAGGAATTGTGTAGTGGATCTGAATGGAGTTAATGCTGTGTAGGAGTACACATGTATACTTACTATTGTTGTGGTGGTAGCAGCAGCAGCATACCAAATAACGGCATAATTAATGATTAATAAATGAGTATGCACATGGCAGGTGGACCGCGTAAGCTACCTGTTGCAGGAGATCTACGGCATCGAGAACAAGAACAACCAAGAATCCAAGGTGTGTTCAGTCTGTTCCACGGCAAGGTTCAGCTGTGTGTGCGTGTGTGTGTTTGTGTGTGTGTGTGTGTGTCTTCGGTGCTTGTGTTGTAGGCTTATCACTGTGTCTTCTGCCCCCCCACCCCCCCTCCAGCCGTCGGACGACGAGAACAGCGACAACAGCAACGAGTGTGTGGTGTGTCTGTCGGACCTGCGGGACACCCTCATCCTGCCCTGCAGACACCTGTGTCTGTGCAACTCCTGTGCTGACACTCTGCGTTACCAGGCCAACAACTGCCCCATATGCCGGCTGCGTGAGTGTCAAATCGTCCAGAAACGTTGTTATTTTTGTTTACTACTGTTCTCCCTTAGCGCTGTTTGCTAAATGCGGAAAATGATGATGTTCGGTGGTTTGTGGAACTGTTGCTGTATCAGATACTACAAAGACCATAATGCTTTGCTCAACATAACACCAAAGTGTTTCTTAAATCTCAAAGCATTATGGTCTTTGTAGTTTTTAACCTTTAAAAAAAAACAACATACAAATAGTTATTTGGCGTTAAATTACATTCTTTGCTTTTCTTATTAATAAGTCCACATAAATTACATTTTTAAATATAAACTACTTGTGAAAGGTCATAATTAATTACACCTGTTACATTTAAATTAAATTACAAACCGTTCTTATTTTTGTATCCGTTTATTTTTAAATACAAAAAATATATAGATTTATTATTTTTGTTTATTATTATTTTTTATTATTATTATTTTTTAATAAACCGTATGCATATACTAATAGAATATTAGTGATAGTCGTCATCCTAGTGGCGCAGCCCTCACTGAGCGTGCTGACCCGGTGTTTCCCCGTGCGTTGGTCCCAGCCTTCCGGGCCCTGCTGCAGATCCGGGCGGTGAGGAAGAAGCCCGGGGCGCTGTCCCCCGTGTCCTTCAGCCCTGTGCTGGCCCAGACCATGGACCACGACGAGCACTCGGTGGGTCTACCTGAGACACAGCTGGTCTCACACGCCTCTTCATCCCACGCCTCTTGTGTTATTGTTTAGATAACACATGTTTAATTAACAGTTAAAAGAAATGTTTAAATAAACCATTAAAACATTTAATTAATTAAATTTACATTTAATAAAAATAATAATAATATAATATAAAATACAAAATACATGTCCTACATGAGAGGGACTTATTTCTATGCGTCTCCTGCAGAGCTCTGACTCTGTTCCCCCCGGGTTCGAGCCCATCTCCCTGCTGGAGGCTCTCAACGGCCTGTGCTCCATCTCGCCCGCCGCCCCGTCGGCGCCTCTCTACGACGACATCAACTTCTCGGGCGCCGGGGGGGACAGCCGCGCCCCCGGCGCCCCGGAGCATCTCAGCGACAGCAGCGGCCCTCAGAAGAGCAAAGTCAGCAAGTCTCCAGACAGGTATAGAGATACATCCGCCAGGGCACAGCAGGGAACCTGTCCTTCCTTCAGCTGCTCTGCCAACCGTCATTCTCTGGTTGTGTAGCACCAGTTCTCTAGGGCTGTTGTTCTCTGGTTGTGTAGCACCAGTTCTCTAGGGCTGTTGTTCTCTGGTTGTGTAGCACCAGTTCTCTAGAGCTGTTGTTCCTACTGTTGTTCTCTGGTTGTGTAGCACCAGTTCTCTAGAGCTGTTGTTCTCTGGTTGTGTAGCACCAGTTCTCTAGGGCTGTTGTTCTCTGGTTGTGTAGCACCAGTTCTCTAGGGCTGTTCTCTGGTTGTGTAGCACCAGTTCTCTAGGGCTGTTGTTCTCTGGTTGTGTAGCACCAGTTCTCTAGAGCTGTTGTTCCTACTGTTGTTCTCTGGTTGTGTAGCACCAGTTCTCTAGAGCTGTTGTTCTCTGGTTGTGTAGCACCAGTTCTCTAGGGCTGTTCTCTGGTTGTGTAGCACCAGTTCTCTAGGGCTGTTGTTCTCTGGTTGTGTAGCACCAGTTCTCTAGAGCTGTTGTTCTCTGGTCATGTAGCACCAGTTCTCTAGAGCTGTTGTTCCTACTGTTGTTTTCTGGTCATGTAGCACCAGTTTTCGAGGGCTGTTGTTCCTACTGTTGTTCTCTGGTCATGTAGCACCAGTTCTCTAGGGCTGTTGGTTCAACTGTTGTTCTCTAGGGCTGTTGTTCCAATTGTTGTTCTCTGGTCATGTAGCACCAGTTCTCTAGGGCTGTTGTTCTTACTGTTGTTCTCTGGTCATGTAGCACCAGTTCTCTAGAGCTGTTGTTCTCTGGTCATGTAGCACCAGTTCTCGAGAGCTGTTGTTCTCTGGTCATGTAGCACCAGTTCTCTAGAGCTGTTGTTCCTACTGTTGTTCTCTGGTCATGTAGCACCAGTTCTCTAGAGCTGTTGTTCCTACTGTTGTTCTCTGGTCATGTAGCACCAGTTCTCTAGGGCTGTTGTTCTCTGGTTGTGTAGCACCAGTTCTCTAGGGCTGTTGTTCTCTGGTTGTGTAGCACCAGTTCTCTAGAGCTGTTGTTCTCTGGTCATGTAGCACCAGTTCTCTAGAGCTGTTGTTCCTACTGTTGTTTTCTGGTCATGTAGCACCAGTTTTCGAGGGCTGTTGTTCCTACTGTTGTTCTCTGGTCATGTAGCACCAGTTCTCTAGGGCTGTTGGTTCAACTGTTGTTCTCTAGGGCTGTTGTTCCAATTGTTGTTCTCTGGTCATGTAGCACCAGTTCTCTAGGGCTGTTGTTCCTACTGTTGTTCTCTGGTCATGTAGCACCAGTTCTCTAGAGCTGTTGTTCTCTGGTCATGTAGCACCAGTTCTCGAGAGCTGTTGTTCTCTGGTCATGTAGCACCAGTTCTCTAGAGCTGTTGTTCCTACTGTTGTTCTCTGGTCATGTAGCACCAGTTCTCTAGAGCTGTTGTTCTCTGGTCATGTAGCACCAGTTCTCTAGAGCTGTTGTTCCTACTGTTGTTCTCTGGTCATGTAGCACCAGTTCTCTAGAGCTGTTGTTCCTACTGTTGTTCTCTGGTCATGTAGCACCAGTTCTCTAGAGCTGTTGTTCCTACTGTTGTTCTCTGGTCATGTAGCACCAGTTTCCTAGGGCTGTTGTTCCAACTGTTGTTCTCTGGTCATGTAGCACCAGTTCTCTAGGGCTGTTGGTTCAACTGTTGTTCTCTAGGGCTGTTGTTCCAATTGTTGTTCTCTGGTCATGTAGCACCAGTTCTCTAGGGCTGTTGTTCCAACTGTTGTTCTCTGGTCATGTAGCACCAGTTCTCTAGGGCTGTTGGTTCAACTGTTGTTCTCTAGGGCTGTTGTTCCAATTGTTGTTCTCTGGTCATGTAGCACCAGTTTTCTAGGGCTGTTGTTCCAACTGTTGTTCTCTGGTCATGTAGCACCAGTTTTCTAGGGCTGTTGTTCCTACTGTTGTTCTCTGGTCATGTAGCACCAGTTCTCTAGGGCTGTTGGTTCAACTGTTGTTCTCTAGGGCTGTTGTTCCAATTGTTGTTCTCTGGTCATGTAGCACCAGTTCTCTAGGGCTGTTGTTCCTACTGTTGTTCTCTGGTCATGTAGCACCAGTTCTCTAGAGCTGTTGTTCTCTGGTCATGTAGCACCAGTTCTCTAGAGCTGTTGTTCTCTGGTCATGTAGCACCAGTTCTCTAGAGCTGTTGTTCCTACTGTTGTTCTCTGGTCATGTAGCACCAGTTCTCTAGAGCTGTTGTTCCTACTGTTGTTCTCTGGTCATGTAGCACCAGTTCTCTAGAGCTGTTGTTCCTACTGTTGTTCTCTGGTCATGTAGCACCAGTTTCCTAGGGCTGTTGTTCCAACTGTTGTTCTCTGGTCATGTAGCACCAGTTCTCTAGGGCTGTGGTTCCAACTGTTGTTCTCTAGTCATGTAGCACCATTTCTCTAGGGCTGTGGTTCTATGGTCATGTCATGTCTAGAACCTGTCCTTCCTTCAGCTGCTCTGCCAACCGTCATTCTCTGGTTGTGTAGCACCAGTTCTCTAGGGCTGTTGTTCTCTGGTCGTGTAGCACCAGTTCTAAAGGGCCTCAACAAGAGTGTCTGAACAGTCCTCTCCTCCTCCAGCACTTTGAGGTCCCCGTCCTCCCCCATCCAAGAGGAGGACGAGGAGAAGCTGTCGGAGATGTCCGACGCCCAGCCCAACACTCTGCTGTCCGGCAGCCCTGCTCCTACCCAGGTGAGCCGCGACCCCACGGCTTCCCCCTATGGGCTCCCATCTAACTTGTTGTAATGGAGGCCAGTTCTTGCGTTACATTTCCTTCTTGCTCGTCCCCGTAGGCCACGGGAGCCGAGGACCTGGCGGAGTCGCTGTCTCCGGATGACGGTGAGTTGGTTTGGTTTGCTGTGCTCCATCAGTGATTAGATCCATGCTCTATTTGATCACCTAGGCCTGTGTTTTGTATTGTTGAATATTCTTCAAAACGTTTTATTATTATTTATCACATAGTAAATTGTTTAATTGAATTAATCATTGGATTGGGGTAGGAGAGTGAGAGAGGCATTAATTATTTGTGTGAAAGGTAAAGCAAGCAATTTAAATGTCAGCTATATCATCATGTACTTAAAACATGAAGGCTTTTTGCTGAGTATTAATCAGTCGAGCATTTTAAGAATCAGTTCCCCAAGGGTATGATTTTCCATCCAAAAACTTGTCGCCCAGCTTGCTCTCAATGCATGAGCAGTCAAAATGTGTCTCCCTCCTACGGTTTCTCCATATACTGACACTATCATAACATTCTCATCCCCATTACAACACACTATCATGCACTGTACCACACTGTATTCATGATGCTGCTGCACTACTGGCACTTTAAAATGCTTTTTAAATGCTTTTTGCACAATTCAACACATCCATCACTTTATTGTTATTTTTATTGTGTACAGTTTTGTTATTGTATATAGTGTTAAATTGTAGGAGATTCATACTGAGGGAGGGAATGGGGAGAACGCATTCCATTGTACTTCACTACGGTGACCCCCTCCCCTTTCCTGTTCTCTTCCCGGTGGGGGCTGCAGAGGAAGAGGAGGAGGAAGAAGAAGAGGAGGAGGAGGAGGAGGAGCGGCCTCACTCCCATGAGGAGATCCTCCAGGACTGCAGCAGCGAACACAGTAGCCTCACCAAGGCAGAGAGTGACCCTCCAGGCGACCTTTCTCTGCCAGGTAACGCTCTGCTGAATGTAGTCGGTAGTGACGAAAGAAGACCTAGAGCTATGGTTCACCTTCAGTAAGGGCAAGGGAGAAATGGAAAAACCTAGCGGGTATTAGTGCCCTCTGCTGGCCAAATGAGGAATTATTTTTCAACCGCCAAATGTTTTAAAATATATATTTTATTGCTACCTCCGTTTCATTACTACGGCCGCCATCAAAGATAGGAGGAGGTTATGTTTTCGCCCCTGTTTGCTTGCTGGTCTGTCTGTCTTATGGTCCAAAGAACAGTTGATATGATTTTGGAACAGATCCGGATCCAGGAGACTTTTTGGTGTAGTGGAGGTCTGATTGCTCTACCAAACCCTCTAGTTGATTTAAGTTAAAGTTAACTACGCCAAAAAAAGATCTTTAAACATTTATGCAAAAAGAAAGACAACCCAAGAAACTGCAATATCAATGTGAATATACATACTTTTTGATGTATTAATCTTTTCCCTCCAGTCTTTCCTGCTGTTGTCACCCGTACAGTTAACCCCGTGTGCGGATGTCTCTCGTGTGTCCTGTCCCTTTGCCAGGTTACCCACTAACCCAAGTCGTAGTATTCTCCACTGCTCAGACATTCGCCGCCAAATTCACGTCCTATTGTCAGCTTCCGCTCAACGACCTCCGATGGTTTGACGTAACAAGTCAGTCCCGTAACACGACCTCCACACCGCTCTGTACGCCGTCCCTGCTCCCAGCCCTGCTTCTCGTCCTGCGGGTCCCTGATGGCGCTTTAAAAAAATATATAACAACCTTTCCTTCATTGACCCGCGACTCAACCCTGGGAATTGGTATCGAATCAAATCTCTTTTTCTGATCCTGAATTCCCCCCCCCCTCTCCTTGGACTTTGGCGTCTAGCCTGTGCTTTTCCTAACCTTGTTCCTCTATTCCTTGCCTTCTTCTTCTTCTTCTTCTTCTTCTTCTCCTCTTCTCCCTCTCCATGCGTCTCTGGCCACGCCAAACCTCTGGCAGCCATAGGTCCTGATTCCTGCTCTATCGGTATGGAGGAGTAGCCGTGGTATGTAGGCCTTTCCTGTCCTCTGCTACTCTCTCTCTCTCTCTCTCTCTCTCTCTCTTGTTCTCTCTCTCTCATTCTCCTCTCCCTCCTTCTATCTCATTCTCCTCTCTCTCTCTCTCCTTCTCTCTCTCTCTCATTATCCTCTCTCTCTCATTCTCCTCTCTCATTCTCCTCTCTCTCTCCTCTCTCTCATTCTCCTCCATCTCTCTCATGGTCCTCTCTCTCTCATTCTCCTCCCTCCCTCTCTCTCTCCTTCTCTCTCATTCTCCTCCCTCTCTCTCATGGTCCCTCTCTCTCTCCCTCTCTCTCATTCTCCTCTCTCTCATTCTCCTCTCTCTCTCATTCTCCTCCCTCTCTCTCATGGTCCTCTCTCTCTCTCCTTCTCTCTCATTCTCCTCTCTCTCTCATTCTCCTCTCTCTCTCTCTCTCATTCTCCTCTCTCTCTCTCTCATTATCCTCTCTCTCTCATTCTCCTCTCTCTCATTCTCCTCTCTCTCTCCTCTCTCTCATTCTCCTCCCTCTCTCTCATGGTCCTCTCTCTCTCATTCTCCTCCCTCCCTCTCTCTCTCCTTCTCTCTCATTCTCCTCCCTCTCTCTCATGGTCCTCTCTCTCTCTCCTTCTCTCTCATTCTCCTCTCTCTCTCTCTCATTCTCCTCTCTCTCTCTCTCTCTCTCATTCTCCTCTCTCATTCCTCTCTCTCTCTCTCATTCTCCTCTCTCTCTCTCATTCTCCTCTCTCTCATTCTCCTCTCTCTCTCATTCTCCTCTCTCTCTCTCTCTCATTCTCCTCTCTCATTCCTCTCTCTCTCTCTCATTCTCCTCTCTCTCTCTCATTCTCCTCTCTCTCTCTCTCATTCTCCTCTCTCTCTCTCTCATTCTCCTCTCTCTCTCTCTCTCTCTCTCTCTCTCTCTCATTCTCCTCTCTCTCTCTCTCTCTCTCTCTCTCTCTCTCTCTCTCTCTCTCTCTCTCTCTCTCTCTCTCTCTCTCCTCTCTCTCTCTCTCTCTCTCTCATTCTCCTCTCTCTCTCTCATTCTCCTCTCTCTCTCTCATTCTCCTCTCTCTCTCTCATTCTCTCTCTCTCATTCTCCTCTCTCTCTCTCCTTCTCTCTTGTTCTCTCTCTCCTTCTCCTTCTCTCGCTCATTATCTCTCTGGCTCCCTGTCTCTTTGGCTCTCTCTCTCTCTCTCTCTCTGAGCTCCTGGTTGGTTTCTACCTCAATCCTATGATTTATTCTATTTTGGCTTCCATTAATTGTTCATTTACGGGGGGGAAATAATCTCCATCCTTCATTCTTATTGGATACTTAATTTGTGGTGTTTCTTACTCATTTCACCCATACACTTGTGTGTCTCTGTTGCACTGGGCCTTCGTTCTGATCAGACTTTTCTTTGGGTTTTGTCATTGTGGGTTTTTTTGTTTTGTTGGATGAGGTTGTCCACACACACACACACACACACACACACACACTTTTTCCAGCGTTCCTCACCCATGTACCTCTCCCCAGGTTCGTCTGAGTCGACGGAGAGCTTGAAGAGCCAGAGCACCAACTGCTCCAGCCAGCCGCTGCTCCCCAGGAACAGTTTGAGCCTGGAGGACGAGGAGGACCTGGGCCCCTGAGAACGTCTGTCCACCATGACACACACACACCGTACACCCGCCTTTTAAACCCTTCTCCACACCACTTATTATCAATATTAACCGCCCTCTCAACAACGCTTGTTTTTATTATTATTATAAATCAGTGACACCAAAGTCTGAAAGACAAGGATAAGAAATATCATATTTTTATTCAATTTTATTTTATTTTTGTTGGTCTCTGGACGTCCACGTGCTCCTGCGTTAGATCTCTTGAGGGTACAAATGGTCCCTTTTCTTGCTTAAGCCGCTCTCATCTTGTTGGCTTTCCGATGTTCGGCCGACCTGGACTTGGTTTGTGGAATCCAGAGATTTGTCACCATTTTCTACAGTGGTGGTTTAAGCACACTTATTTTAACTCTGCTTCACACTTAACCTGTAAACCGAAAGGAGGAAAAACCCATATATATATATATATAATATTCGGTATTATTCAATTTGTTAATAGATCGCACCTGTCAAAAACAACAAAGAAAATTCTTGTCTTGACCAGAATTGAAGGTGCATCCGGTTGGCTGTCCACACGGAACACATGTGGTCCGCTAGGAAATCTTTTTGATATATTATGCATTCCTTGTGTATACTGTGTGCGAAGTTTCCTTTTGTTTTGCTTCCTATTTTGAATTGACGTGATGTAAACCTGTATGTAAACATGTATGTCTTTGTACCATACGTATATATCTTTACTAGAGTCCCGTGTGGTCATTTACTAAACTGTATTCTTGCATATATTGTATGAGGATAAGGAAGAACAGCAAATAAAATGTATAATAATACTGGTATTGTCGTATTGGGAGGTGGAACATGTACATACTCTCTCTCTCTCTCTCTAAGGTTTAAATCGTTCGGAGCTATACAGTCATTTATTACAGCCGAACACAAAGGTGCATTCAGTAGGTTGCTCAACAGAAAACCCTGCAAGGAGCCTACAGGCCACCGCTACGTGTATGCTAACTCTGTCAATAGCACAATAAAGCAGACTTGTCGTAGATCTGAGCCTTGGCGTCTCCATCGTGATCCCAGCTTATGCTTCTGTGACCATTCGGGCCTTACTTCAACCGTCCTCCATGCAAATGCTCATCTTGTGTGCCTTGAGTTTGTTAGGCTGCTTGTCGTGTTGGTTTTGAACTGGTTTGTTCTTTTGGTTGATCTGTCATGTTTGTGTTTCCTTCCCATGCATCTCGAGGCAATATGAAATTATGTTATTTTTAGTAACGTTTACTTTGCACTAATCATTTAGCATTTATTTTCTCCTTCCATGTATGTATCCATTGTGTGTGTGTGTGCGTGCAAGTGATCGACAGACAGACTAGCACACTCATCCAATGCAATGTGGAAGCAACCATTTGTTCAGCGCTGGGCTTCTTCTGGCTAAAGCATGTGAACGCCCTCTCTCTCTCTCTCTCCCTACATCCCTCTCTCTCCCTCTCCCCCCTCTCTCTCTCCCTACACATATTCCTCTCTCTCTCGCTCTCTCTCTCGTGCCATCTCCACCCTGACACCGTGCCTTCCTCCTCTGACCACTACTGACCTGGTATCCAGGGTAACAGCAGTACGTGGGGTGTAACCAGTACCTGTCTTTTCATCAGTGGGTGTATAGCTGCATGTGTATGACAATAAAGTCTCATAAAAAAACTCAAACAAATGTTTTTAAGTCTGTTGGTGGTAGATAATTTTTTGATGCTATTATGCACACTATATAATATTATTACAGTATATTTCCACACTTTTGAGCAAATTCTTTGAAAATATAAATATATACGGTGTATATAAATATATTACACATAAAATATATATAAATGATATCGAATATATAGACATTATACATGCACTCCATGCGCTTTACTGCAACATCTACACTGGTTAGATGCCAAATTATTTTCGCTGTACTGTACATTTGAATCTAATCTAATCTTATCTTTACCATAAACAACAGAGTGAGTGTGAACAACAGGGGAGAATAAACAGGTTTACCCGTAGGCCTCTCAAAAGGGCTGCTTCATTTAATTAGCTGCAGTTAAACCTCTTCGAAACCCCTGGTCATGTCCATGCCTTGTGAGGCGAGTGTGAGGGCTTGTGTTTCTCAGTGACCCAGAGAGCTGAGCCAGTGCAGTAAGCTCCTGGTAGGGTCACAAGCTGGACAGGTCAAAGGGCAGAGGCCAGACTAAATGTGGACCACCTCCCCCCAAAAATAAAACAGAAACAGAAGCATTGACAATAATCCAAAATCCACCCGTCCTGGGAGAGGAAGGGCCTCCACGCAGGAGGGTGAGGACCCAGTGCAGTGAAAACCCAAAGGAAGCTGCAAGGCGGACTCCCCTTCTGACACCAAGGAAATGTGAGAGCCAGAGCCTGGTCAATGGCCTATGCTCTACTTGGGGCGAAGGAAGGGCCTAAGTAAGTCAAAGTAAACCTCTTTCAGCCCTGAGATCAGCCGAACAACAATCTACACAAAGCCTACTGGCCTGGGTATTGGTTAGTTAACTACCCCCCCCCCCACACACACACACACACACACACACACACACACACACACACACACACACACACACACACACACACACACACACACACACACACACACACAGTCAACTCTCACCCACACAACCCCACTCTATAAAACTCACCCATTATCCAACTTGGACTAATGATCCAATGAATTTGTTTTTCAAAAGGTTGGCGGCGTGTGTGCGTGTGTGTGTGTATGTGCGAATCAACTGTTCCTTGGTCCATAAATAATCGAACCACCAAGTTTTGTCCAATTCCGTACAAAACCTTCTGAGTTATCTTTCTGACAGACAGACAGACAAAGAGGGGCGAAAAACTCCCACACCCAAATCTTTGTTGGCTGAGGTAAGCATGAATATTGCTACTGCAACAACTTATAAAGACATAAAACGGATGTCTTTGTATTTGACTGGTCGACACACACTGAGCACTGAAGGATCACTGAGGGATCCGACTTATGGGGGGGGGGGGGGCGTAGGCTTCTCAGGTAGCCCGAGTACTCACTTAATGAGAGAGAGAGAGAGAGAGAGAGAGAGAGAGAGAGAGAGAGAGAGAGAGAGAGAGAGAGAGAGAGAGAGAGAGAGAGAGAGAGAGAGAGAGAGAGAGAGAGAGAGAGAGAGAGAGAGAGAGAGAGAGGCTACAGGAGCAGCAGCAGGAGACCACACGGTCAGACCATGAGCAGAGCAGCGGGGGGAAGCGGCCTACTCATACATCTACTCTGAGGCCCATGTATCCATACCTGTTTTTCTTTCAACAATTTCAATCTCGTTACGACTACCAAAAAAAACCGACCTGTGGGTCATTTATAGGAACAACAATCTGTAGCAGTGATTCGGCCGAGAGGTCGACGACATGACGGAGCAGGACGACGCCTCGCCGCTCCCCGAGCCACGCTTCATGTTGCCGTCGGTGGGAGGGCACCGGCGCCGACACACTCTCCCGGCCAGCGAGTTCCGGAACCTCAACCCTCAGGACGCCATCAGTGTGTTCGAGATCGAGCGGGAAGGTTAGGGGGCGCGCTCGCTCTCTGTTCATCTCTGTGCGCACACACAGACACACACAAAAACTAAAAAATAACAGACACACATTTAACACAAACAGCAAATGTACAGTAATGAATAGGGCACAATAATGATTGTTGAATGATTGTTCTGTATTGTTTGCCAACTTATTGTACTTTTACCTTACTGTACTTTTATCTGAACTTATTGTACTTCTACCTGAGCACTGGCTCAGTTCTTGGAGACTTGTTAGGAATGAAATGCACTTTTGACTTCTGGTGACGAGTTGTTTTCTTACCTTCCTTTGTTGAAACACACTAGTAAGTCACTTTGGATAAAAGCGTCTGCTAAATGACTGTAATGTAATGTAATGAATACAATTCTAAGAAGAAATACAATTAAATAAAATAATTTAAAAAAAAACTTAATTTCCCCCCTACCCCCAGCATTTGTGTCCGTCTCCGGAGAGTGTCCTCTGACCCTGGACGAGGTGCTCAGCTTCCTGGGCCAGTGTCCCCAGCTGTCCCTGGGATGGTTCGAGGAGGGCCTGCTGGTCGCCTTCATCATCGGCTCCGGCTGGAACAAGGACCGGCTGGCCCAGGTGAGACATATATAACATATAAGAGGGTTTTAAGAAGGTTTTTTTTTATCTTGGTTTGTTCGTTTATACGTTTTAGTTTGTGTATTTTGTTATATAACATATGGGTAGGCTCGAATGTTATTTAATTACGTTATTTTCTGAGAAATTTGTATTTAGGGGACTCTCACATCCAGTGACGGATCTAACAGATCAAACGCGTTTGACTGACGCTAGAGAAGGCTAATAGCTTAATAACAACGTCACTAAGCAGCTTTAAATGTTGGTTAATTTCCTGGGAAATGCTTAAAGAAATAAATGTTAGAAGAAACATTGGAGCATGAATTAATATAATATAAATATAATCTATACTATAAATACTATCAATTATAACAAATTATAATGAATATTGACTGATTATAATAAATAAATAGGGAATGGGGAGTAATCATTGCATTGTACTTGTTGCATATGGCAATTGCAATTTTAGAGTTGAATCTTCAAATGTTGAATAAATTATAATTGACTTTTCTCCTTGGTGTGTTATTTTGTTTCCACCACCCTGTTGGAACCCCCCCCCCCCTCCCTCCAGGAAGCCATGACGCAGCACGTGCCTGACAGCACGGGGGTGCACATCCACGTGCTCTCTGTTCACCGCCACTGCCGGCAGCAGGGCAAGGGCTCCATCCTGCTCTGGCGCTACCTGCAGTACCTGCGCTGCGTGCCGGGCCTGCGCCGCGCCCTGCTCATCTGCGAGGGCTTCCTGGTGCCCTTCTACCGCAAGGCGGGCTTCAAGGAGAAAGGGCCCTCGGCCATCACGGTGGCCAACATGTGCTTCCGGGAGATGGAGTACACGTTGGGCGGCCAGGCCTACGCACGGCGCAACAGCGGCTGCTAGTCTCCCGCCTCCTCCAAGCCCCTCGCGGTGCACCACCGCGAGGGGCTTGGAGGAGGCGGGAGACTAGGAGACTTCTGACCGCGCCGAAAACCAGTGCCAGTGATCATTGAAATGCCAGCTACAGAGGTTATGTGGTAGGTCTAACCCGTTTCATATCGGCCTACTTCAGCGTACGCGTCCACTGGTGATGTGCGGATCGATACTGTGTAGTGTAGCAAAGCATCCTGTCGGGAGACACGAAAACAATATTTTCCAATCTATTTGTTACAGGCTGCTACGCCGTCTAGGCCTCACCTTTCGGGCTTGTACCAATCGACGTGGGCCCCGCCCACATCCCCACCGCACGGTGTATATAAGGCCGCAGCAAGCGGCACTCATCTTCCCCTTTCATATGAGAGCAACCAGTCAACGAAGATGAAGAAGCGACGGCTGTGGTCCTTGTTAGGACAGCGGGGTCTGCACCAGCTCCAATCCTCACGATTCTTTTTTTTCAGAGTTAACAATGACATCAAGGATTTAATTTGAGCGTTGCTGACTTCTACCTGCTTCTCACAGCTGCATTCACTCATGGAAAGCCGAATGGGTCATACTTTGCCACCTTTGTGATGCATTTTGATTAAACAATGTCGTAAAAACAGGCATCCAACCTGGTAATGAGCTCCACCCTGTGGTTTTCACAGCCACTCAATTGAAACAGTTTTCACCCAATCAGTGAAAAACGAGAACAGACCCCACTAGTTAATCGCCAATCTCCTTTGCTTGAAAACCATCGCACCCAACCTACTTATTCTGCCACGTTTGTCAAGCTACTTGTTTGTGTATCCTAAAGAAAACCCAACATATTCCACGTTGGTTGTTATAATATTCCCCTGACAAACTTTCTCGTTAGAAAATGTCATGGAATAACAACAAAGGCACTTTGGTATCCAGAGCAGATTAGGACTGGGCAAGATCCTCTAGCCAGGATTTACGTCCCGCCTAAGTAACTAATATATGAGTAGTGTTTGGCTGCAGGGAGCTCATTTAAAATAAGCCAACCTGTATGAGTCTATACAGGTTTCACTGTCTTTGCCATCTGTAAAGCCTAACGTTTAGTAAACACTCCTGCTTCGGTCCGAGTTATGCCACGTCCTAATGTTTGATTTCAATACAATGTTAGTTTATTGCGCTGTTAAGTGTTTTCACATCCACGGTCTAATTCGTAATGTAAATTGTAAATCAGACTCAAGAGGGCGCCTAAATGTCAGCTAGCCTACTGAATTGAACACTAATGTTATGAATTGGTAATGTTATGAATTGGTAATGTTATGAATTGGTAATGGGATGAATTGGTAATGGAATTAATTGAACACCAATGGCATGTGTTTTTTATTATTTATTTATGTTTATTTTATTATTTATTTATGTTTTTATGATCTTTCAATAAAGATTAAATACCTCTGTTGTTTAAGACCTGTCTATCTCAAATGATTCAACTGTAATTCAAAATGTGAGTTTTTTCGAAAATTATTGATGAAATTGTAATTGAAGCGTGGCAACAACATTTAGCATTTCCATGAGGTATTAGCCATAAGTAATGACAAGATTATTCCCAGTGAAGGCTAATAATATAGCATTCTATTGCAATATTTGCCAATCTATTGCCAATCGTTGAGATGGCTGTTGAAGCTAGGAAAAGTTTCAAAGGTCACATCATTACAAAGTATGCCAATTATAATCAGTCCACAAAACATGCGGCCTCAGATCAGATGACACAATAACAAAATCGATCATTGACCTTCGGCCTTAGGTACTCTGGTACCATGTACACTCATGAGCATACGTTTGAACATGTTTGTTATGGCCAATCCATGACTAGCACAGAAATCCAATAACAAAACCCCACTCGGTTCAGATCAGGTAGGCCGTTCATCCCCATCACGCCCCTCCAAGTGTGCCCCTCCATGTGTGCGTTGAAGTCCTCTATATGAGCCCCATGCAGGACTCCAGGATCCATCCAGGCTGGCTGTTCTTCCCGTAGATGGTGGGTCCGCGGGCTATGATCGACCGGGCTCCGTGGCTAACCTAGCCACCAGGCGCTTGCTTTCCGGGCTGGCTCCGGAAAGGGGCCCCGGGCTTCCTCCGGGCAGGGTATCCTCACTTCTTCTTGTTTGTTTGTCCATTAGGGTCTTTGGACCATTCTTAGTCTGGCCCCCCTGAGACCAATCTGCCATGGGAGACCCTACCAGGAGCACTAGGCTCCAGACAACACAGCTCTCAGGTTCACAGGGAC